>WKFP01014742.1:603470-663584 GCA_011057875.1 Pterocles orientalis
GGGAGGAGGTGGAAGCCGCCGCCGCCATTTTCTCGCGGAGGCAGCGGGCTGGGGGAAGGCAGCTGGCGGCTCGCTGTGTCCCCGGCTCGATTGGTGGCCGCCCCACCGCTCCCTTCGGCGCTCGGGCAGCTTCCAGCGTGGGGCCAGCCGCTCTGTGGGCAGCCCCGGGGGGTATGTGTGGGGCGGGGGGCTCGCTTCCCTCAGGGCCTCCGCCGTGTGGGGCTCTGAGAGGGCCCGAGCGGCCGGCGCTGCCGCAGCGGTTTGCGGTTCTCTCTCCACAGCCGCTTTCGCGGCTCCGCTGCCGCTGGGGAGGCCGCAGGCGGTGCGGGGCTGGCGGGTGACATCCCCCGGGGCAGCCCGGGGCCCGCAGGCGGCGGCAGGCCCGGCTGTTTATCTCGCTGCTGGGCCCCTGCCAGGGCCGCGTTTCCTGAGGAGGGTTTTTAAACCTCCGTAGCTCGCTGGAGGGTGAGTCCTGAGCTGTAGCGGGCTCCGGGGCTGGGCTCCGGAGCTCGGCTCCGGCCAGGGATTGCGGCGACGCTGGGGAAAGTGGGGCGGCAGCTCGGTTCCCCCAGGGAAGAGCTGGTTTGCAGCCGCGTTTTCTGAGCAAACAAAGTGGGTCAGGGCTCATCCTCCGCTCGCTGCTGCTCCGAAACCCTGGTAGGCAGCGGGTTGGAGAGCGGCGCTGCGGTAAGGTGGCTGGGCTGCTGGTGTGTCTAGCTTAAATTAAGAAACCTTCCATAAAGGGGTTTTAAATAGAAACCTGGGCAAGTACTCTGTGGTTGGCTTTTCCTTCCTAATGTGTTGCTGACTTGAATTGAACTTTCTGAATCTGTGGGAGGCTTTATTTTGAAGATGTTTTGCTTAGCTGCTGACGTTTTTAGCCAGATGAAGATCAGCGGTCTAGGTAAATAAATCAGTAGCTCTGGAGAAGGAATATGGAATGGACCGAGTTTACTTGTAATCGGGGACAGGGTCTGTTTAAAAAAAAAAAAAAGGCAGTACAAAACCCAAACAGTTGTGGACTTGGACTCTAGCGTCTTTTTTTTCTTTCTTCCTGTTCTAAGCTGTAGTCAGGAAAGCAGCTTGCCCTCCAGCCTGCAGAGCCTCTGCCTCTCCTGCAACAGACTCCCTTTAAAAGGGGAAGGGATGCAGAGTGATGTTACTGCCCAGTGGGCTCTTCTGAGCTGTGGGAGTTGTGTGCGTGCACAGTTAACCCAGTAGCACTGAATTACTAGGTCAAAGGAGGGAGAGAAAGCAGGGAAACAGTGTAGATAGAGGACTAACTTAAAATGTCATTAGTCGGGCTAGTTTCTTGAAGGAGAAACCCATCAGCTACTCCTGCAGTGACTTGTTTACATATTTTTACTGGCCTTGTACCATGCAAGTTCTGAGCATAATAGTTCTAATGTACACTTACACTTGTTCTTCAATTTAGAAGCTACTTGTGCTGTTTTGTTATACCTGTTACAACATTTTCTGTGTTAGCACGTGTGTGTGGGTTTTTTTAACAGCTCTTGACTTCAGGGCTGCAGAGTTGTGTGTAGACCTCAAGTTCACAATTCTACTCCATTATAAGCTTGTTCTAGTGCTTGTTAACGTATCCTTTTGCTGGAATATTTGTGCAGAGCAAACAAGCTTAATGGCTAATATTGGCTGAAACAGCACAGTAAAAGTCTCCTAGAATATCTGCACCAAACACTTGAGCTTGCAGAATACTCTCCCTGCAGATTCTTTAGAGCTGACTGTGTCAACAGTGTCTCTTGAGCTAGCTGCGAATGTTAACACAAGTGTTTTTTTTCTTCTCTTCTCTTACTCCCAGTTTGCTTTCTTTATTACTGCACAGTTTAGAACTGCATTTTCTTTGCAGCTTTTTCATGACTTTATTTTTGAGCAGAGGCTTCATTCCAATTGGAGAGAAGTGTTCTCTTATCAGCTCTGTCAACTCTTTCTTCTCGGATTCAGGCTGCCCGCATTGCTCCTTAAATGATAAACACCTTTGCTTTGGTTGAAATACCTGTAGTCCATGTGTAGTTAGTTGCATGTCGACATCATCAAAGCACTAGGGTGTCTGTGGTGCCAAAACCTGCTGCAGACTGCTGTGTTCAGGTTATGATAGGCTAGAGGAGCAAATTACAGACAGGTGTAGGGGAGGAGAACATGAAGACAGCAGAATTAGTCTTATGAGCCAGTTAACTCTGAATGATGGTTTTCACTTAATGGCATATAAATGTGGCATAATTGTGACTTGAAACTAGGGTGGGGTTGTGCTTTTTTTTTTTTTCTTGACAAATGCTTATCTAGCCAGTTGTAGCAGCTCGTGTCTTGCTGAACCAACATTTTTCTGTTTGGAGGATGCGAGAGTGGAATGTAGGAGTATTGGCTTTCACAAAGCAGCTTGTTTTTTGTTAGAGCAATGGCATAGCTGATATGTTTGATTTTTACACTGCTATATCTTGCTGAGCATGGAAATATGTGCAGCCTCTGTAAAAAAAACCAAAACAAAAACCCTGTGACTTCTTGTGATCACAGGTCACTTAAATGTATTGTGTTCCATGGGAGTGCAATTAGTGGGACCCAAATAAAGAAAGGCTGTGGAAGCCACTGTGCTACAAAGTTGCATCTTAGCTTTTTCTGTTAGTCCCGTTTTGTAGGGAAAAGTGATGTTTTCTCTTATTCCATCTGATAGCAAGAGGAGGATAGGAAATAGGCTTTTGGGAAGAGGCCTAAAAACACTGTGTACCTTAAAATGACCTTGCTCTGCAAATCCTGCTTTCCTTGCACTAGACTGTGGCTGCAGCACTGTATCTTTTGTTACAGTTATTTGAATTTCTTGTGCCTCAAATAGTTTCTGGGTAAAGGCTTGTATAGAAAGCATTCTCTTAAGAAAATACCTTCTTTCATTGCTGTTTGAAAAATCATCTTAATATGATGCAATAGTATTTCATCTGTTTTCTTATATGCTTGACTTACAATTCTCACTGTACACACAGAAGCAATAGAAGATGATAGGTCAAAGCGGTAGGTAACAGCTTGCTTTAAATTCAAAGCGGCTGCACTTTCTGACTTCTCATCCCCCTTTATTTAAAGGATCCAGAAGTTGCCACACATAGAGTTGAAAACTCATCTGGAAGATGTCTGTTGACTCTGCTGGGTCTAGCATTCATCTTGGCAGGAGTTGTTGTCGGTGGAGCCTGCATCTACAAGTACTTCATGCCTAAGGTAATGTGAAAGTTCTTTTTTCTTTAAGCATCATTGAATCAAAAAAATGTAATTATAAATGGATTACCACTACAATAGAAAGCCTTCAGTAACTGGTATGGGAAGGCTGCTATGTCCTTTGTAAAATCTCCAGGTGTGACAGACCTGTGCTTCATGTTATAAATAGTTTTAAAGCAATGCTCGCTGTAAAAATAACTAGCTTTGCTCTTACCTTTCAGCATAAGGTGTACCGTGGTGAAATGTGTTACTTTGAAAATGAAAATCGTGATCGTGCGGCAGAACCTTATTTCCTCCCCATTGCTGAAGAAGCTGACATTCGAGAAGATGATAACATAGCCATCATTGATGTGCCTGTTCCAAAGTTCTCGGACAGTGATCCGGCAGCGATCGTTCATGACTTTGATAGGGTGAGTATATGTGAAGTGATAAGAGAAACTAGTCTTGTTGCTCACTGGGGAACTGTGGAGCAGATGGTAATTGCAACAGCTCCAGGGTTTTAATTCTTGAGACCTTTAAAGCTTACTGTCAGTGCAGGCTGTCTTTGAGGATGAGTTTAAGTGTGGGAAATCCCGTCCTTCTAGCTCTGTAATAGTAAACTTAACTTCTGCAAGGAAAGGAGTATTACAAGAATGTTGGAGTTCGTACCCACAGGGATTCTAATGGGATCGTTTGTCAGAAAGTGCATCTCGGCACTAGGCAACTTTAAATATTGTTGCCTGGAGGATGTCCGGAAGTGACACTTGCTATTTGGTCAAGAATTCAGTGTAAATGAAAGCGAGGGTAGGAAAACATTGTGAATGTGAGTTAAGAAATGGGGAAACTGAGGATTTGTTTTGGATTCTGACAAACTGTGTTACAGCAAAATGTACAATTTCAGTCAAGTGTGAGCTTTGCAGAAGTGAATTGAAAAATCTCTTCAAGTGGCTGAAACCTAGAACTTGAAAATGCTGCATTAGTTACATATGGTCTCTAAAGTATAGATGAGAGGTTGGTTTTAATTTGACTTTTTTGTGAAAGTTGCATTGATAATTTTAATAGTTATCCTTAGTCGGCTGTAAAAGCTCTTGTAGGCTGGTTGTAAATCAGACCTTGGCAATGCAGATATCATCACAGGAAAGACACTAGAACTGACCTGTGTACATGCTGCCTTGAACAGCGGCGTGGAGTGCCACACAGCCAGGCTGTGCTACCTCTGTTCCCAGTATGTGCAGCTTTTATCTGTGTCTTGACAGAACGGTGGCTGTAACTTAAGGGATTCAGGAAACGTAAGAACTTCAGTTGATCCTGGTGAAGAGCTATGCAAAGTCATAATAAAACAAGGAGATATGTTGATCACTTCAGTCTCTGCAGTTCTTGCACTCAGTGTTAATGCTGATGTGATTTTTTGAGAGGCTTTTTCTGAAGTACTATTTACAGGGAGTGGTTGTTTATCAGCAGTTGGATGCTTCTTGTTTGCGCTATGTTTGATTTGGCTTATTCAGTTATGAGAACATACAGAGAAAGTACTTGGGAGTATTGGTCCAAACTGCACTCATTTAGAATGATAGAAACTCCTTTTTATAGGCAGCTCTCACTTCTGTACAGAAGTGCTGTTATAAGCCATAGCTGTAACCACTTTGTTCGCAGAAGTGGCAATAGCTTAAGTTTTTACACCAGACGGTTCCTGAATGCATCACTCTGATACTAGCTGGGTGATCTCCAGCTTTTTGAGTTTCCTTCTTAGTCCTTGTAGAATTGTGTTGTAATAACTACGGCCATGTTTAATTATTGGAAACTTGTTTTCAAAACAGCTTTTGACAGCGTATCTTGACTTGCAACTGGGTAACTGCTATGTGATTCCGCTGAACACATCCATAGTTATGCCGCCAAGAAATCTGATGGATCTCTTCGCGAAACTGGCGGTATGTGTAAACTTTATTGTTCAGTTATGCTGACAAGATCACTTCTGATAAGAACACTGGATGTTGCTCCTGAACTGCAGCCTCTTGCTAGAACAGTCCTCTTGCCATCAAAGTACATAATCCCCCGGCTCAGCCATTGTACTGAAGATAAGGCCAGCTGTCAGTGTATATTATGTTGAGTAGATTCGTGCTTAATGCTCTTATTAATACCTAGCTTTATGAAAGCTGAAAGGAACTAGTGAATAAGGTTAAATTTAGCTATTACAAAGGAATTAAGGTCCAAATATCATTGAAAGCCTAAACCTGAAAATTGCTACCGGAAAGAAGCTCACTTTGCCCCATGAGAGTTTTAATGAAAAGAACAATGCTAACTTGTTCTTCTGTTTTATTGGTGTGGTGGTTACGAGCTCACCGCAGGCGTTTTGACTCTTCTTTGACTAAAACTGGTATTTTTCCAAGATGACTTATGGGTCAAATCAATAGAGCTTGCTGCTACTTCCAGATTAAATGCGATACTGAGCTATCGTGTGTCAAATGTACTTTTAAAAAAAGTCATTGACTCCTGCACCTAGTGCTAGAGGCCACCTGATCCAGCTTAGCTGGTTTCATTTTCTTCAGCTTCGTGAAGGCAAGCTTTAAGTGTGTCTCCTTGGCCCCATTTTTAGGGGTTGGTCACGAGGGGTGGGAAGTAATTTCAATAGTGCTGTGATCTTCTGGTGAAGCCTTTTTTAGGTTGCACTGCCTTTTTTTTGTGTTAGAAGTATATTGCCTCAGACATGGTAACTTTCATACTTTATTTCTCTCTTAACTGCAGACTTCCTGTTGCATACAAATAAACTTGAACAGGTTCTATTTATGTTTGTTTCATGGGAAGTGAGCGATGTTAAGGTTAACTGTGCTTTGTTTGGATGTAACTGCAAATGTTTGAAATAGCCTTTGTCAGTTTTTAACTTCTCTGGTATGCAGCTGTTCAAGACTGGCATATCTTAGTATTAAAAAGAAGGAAAGCTGAAATCAGTGTCTGAAGCCCTTCTAAAGCAAAGAGTAAAAAGTAGTGATGTTTGTCCTTTGTTAGCAGAATACTGTACCTCAAAAGTTTTTTCTCTTTTAGACTGGCTCGTACTTGCCTCAGACTTACCTAGTCCGTGAAGAAATGGTGGTTACAGAGGAGGTCGATAACGTGTCTGATTTGGGTATCTTCATCTACCAGCTCTGTGTTGGAAAAGAGACATTCAGGCTTCAGCGCAGAGACCAGATAGCAGGTAAGTTCCCTTTAAAAGAAAAATCAATCTGCTGTTTGAGTAGAGAAAAAGTAAAAGTACTTAAACTCTTCTGGAGTTTTTAGACTTGGAAATCTGTGAGCGCTCAACATGACCTGAGACTACTCATAGGACTAATGGGTGTTTTCCCCTACTTTCAAGTATGCATGCAAAGTTTCATTTGAATGTGGTGAGAGTTTCAGTTGTGGAATTAGATGTTACATGCTCAAACCAAATTTGAACTTCAGCTTATTTCTGTTCCAAGTTTTGCTTGAAGTTCTAAGTTAGCTTGGCTCCACAACAGCTCCGGACATCCCAGACTTCCTCTCTAAAAGAGGAAGAACACTTTATAGGAACTTCTGAGCTCTGTTTCTTTATTGCCTGTCTCCTTGTGCCACACCCCTGCCATTCTGTGAAAAGGCTTGAATTGGAGGCGTTGGTGGTTTGACATGCTGGAAGGAGGCCTGGAGTACAGAAATCTCGTGCTACAAATTCTAGTTCATTGTAGTTCTTGAAGCATTCATCTTTCACTGCTCTCACCAAACACATAGTGAACTAATCCCTTGTCAGTCACAGCTTTGCAGAATGCAAATATTTAGTTGGTCAGAACTCTCTGCTCTAGTTTTCCTGCCAAGCTGTTGGGCAAGAGTTTCCTCAGCCCAGTTACAGCATCAGGAGCCACATCTGCTGTTTGCTAGAGACTACATCCTGTTACTGGATAGAAAGCTCTGTATGTCTGAGCGTACAACAGCGGTCCTGTGTAGCTAACAGCATAAAACACAGAAGAAACAGCAAATGTTTCCTTTATGGGAGGAAGAGATGTGTCTCTTTAGCTGTTGTGAAGATCCCTTTGTGAACAAGTCTAAATCGCCTGGTGCTGTGACTGAAAGGCCACAGCCTACAGAGAATACTGCGAAGAGTGTTCATGGTGTTTCCTTAAAATAAATCATCTTGCTGCAGCATGTTGTTGACATCTTTGCTGCGTACTAAAAGACTTCTACAGAACACTTGCACAAAAGGATTCTAGTAAATGAATAATACTCTCGGTACAGTTGCTGTTCTGTAACTAACCTTGTTTGCCCTTGAGGGCAGGAAATCTAGTCAAATGGAAGACTGCTGCTGGGGAGAAAATTGTTCAGGGACAAGGCTTGTCTTGCCTTCCAGATCAAATTTCTAGCACGCCTTTCTTCTAACGCGTACAAGCCACGCACATGTAAATAATGAGACTGAAAGGGATGAACTCTTGTAACTTCGGTGGAGAAGTCTTCTTGTATAGCTGGTGCTGCAGTGGCTCTCCGATCTTGTAGAGTTCATGGGTTCAACAGCTTGATCAAACTGACCTCAGGTTCTGCAGCGGTTCCCTGCAGTTGTAACTGGAGGCATGCAAGAAACTGGACAGTTAGAGCCATTGGAAACTTGTTAGTTTGTGCAGGCGTGAAGATTGCAATTAATTGAAGGACAGTATTACCTATTAAGTGTTTATAAACTAAAGCAGTGACCTGCTGGGTCTGGTTTAAGAGCCAATGCTTTTAGACTTTAATGGATAGCTTCTCTGGCTTACTCTCTGCTTATTAAACAAGATGTAAATCTTTCTTGTCTAATTGTTGGATATTGAAGTGCCTAGTAAAGAATCACAGCTGATACAGGTAAACTCCCTGTGTCAGATCCAATGCTGGTGTGTCCCGAAATAGAGAAAATCACTTGAATAGTGTTAGGAAAAACTTCAGTAAGGTATCAGCTGAGTGGCAAATCCTCCCGGAGCTCTTGTCAAAGTGAAGACTGCTTTATGGAAGCATACTTTGTGTTAATACAGAGGGAAGGTGGGGGGAAGGACCAGTAAAGAACTAGGGTGTGCTTTCTGCACCCTTTCTGAGTTTTAAAACTCTTTTCCCTGTAATTTCAATCTGCTTTGCTTTTCTTTGTGGTTAGGAAAGGGTAGGAGAGAATCTGCCATAAATGATCTATTTAGTGGTGTCTCTTCTGTCACTAAAATGGTGGCAAGGATACTAGGAAGAAAGCTTGCTTGCTTTGTATGTGCCCCCATTGTTTGTTTTTACTGCTCTGAAAATGAGGGAGGCTTTCTGATAGAAAACAAACTGATTTCAAGCTCTAGTGGTGATTCATGGCTGTGGAAATACTGTGTACTGAATGATTGTATCTTGCTGCTGTTCATAATGGCCCAAGACCTGTAAATACTTGCTGCCGAGTTCTAGATCTGCTTTACTTAAGCTCTCGTCTTCTCTCATCCCCAGGTCTGCAGAAACGATCAGTGGAGAACTGTCATTCCATCAGACACTTTGAGAACTCTTTCGTTGTTGAAACAAAGATCTGTCAACAGTGAAAGGTGTTAGATGGGAGGTGACTAGTTCACACCTTCATTGAGAAGTCTGAGTATTAGACGTCGACTTCTTAAATTAAAATGTGCAGTGATAATCAAAAGCCTTATGCATTTTCTGTGTATTGCTTGTATTTCAAAAGACAGTCACCATTTCAGCTTTCTTTGATCCTTGGTATAACTTTTTAGTTGTCTCATGTAAGACTTAAATTTGAGTAAGGTTGGTTTTATTTAGAAGGTTAATATCAGTTGATCTGTTGAATGTGTTTGATTTAGTGTAATCTGGGAATGGCAGAAAAATATATATATATAAAAATGTTAACCAGTTCCTTGGCTGGAATCAATTCTGTTCACCTTAACTTTCACAGAATGATTAATATTAATAATCGGTGGTTTGCACATCTTGTGTAGTTCTGTAGAATAGCTCTGCACTCCGTATCCTGGCTAAAAAAACCTTCTGATGTGTATCATTAAAGGTTTATTTTAACTACCATGTGTGAGGCATGTAAAATCCAACCTCAGTGATCATAAACCTCTAACACTACCCTCTTTCATTTTGTGCAATTACTGTATTGAATTCGTATGTATATTTGGAACCTTCCCCGAGCTTACGTTTAATTCTTCTACCTTTGTTTGGTTTTGTGGTATTTAGTTGTTAGATTCAGATAGAGTTGCTCTTAAAGCTTGTCAGTATTTTGGTTATGAATTGGTTTATCCTGCAACTTCCTATTTCAGGAATCTGTTCTGGTATAGCTCACTTGTGAATGTGACTGTAGTTGTAAACTTAAACTACCCTGGCTTATATAAACTTTTTAGATCAACTTTTTATGAGCAAGTAGCATTACTACTGCAGTCAGAGCATCGTTCCTTTTTTTGAAAGCTGCGGTATAAAGATAATGAAGAGTTAGCGTTCTGCAGTTGATGAGTTTGAGAGTTTTATTAAGGGACTTTATATTGGCATAAATTCTGCAACCCTATTAATAAATGTTTCTCTAAAACTTTGGTGTTTGTGTCACTTCCTGGTGCTCGGAGGCGAGAGCGCAGCGTGCTGGTATGTGGCCCACGTGGGGAGATTGTTATGGGCCTGGGGCAGTGTGCGGTGCGCTTCCCTCATAACCCTCTTACCTCTTTTTCAGCCTGTGAAGCTGAATTTCTTCTGTTGCTGTGGAAATACTTTGTGGTGTAAAACAAACTTGGGGAACAGAGGGAGGAAAAGACATCTCGCTTCCACCTTGAAACCCAAAGGGACGATTCTCGGTGACGTGCAGTGCTGTAGGCTGAATCCATTGAGTGGAGTTCCTGATGTGTGTAACTGTTGGCTGTGTCATAGCAGAGGAGGGATGTGTTCTGTAATTCATCCATCTGAATATTGGTGTTGATGAGCCTGGTGATTAAGGGTTTGTTTGTCTTACTGGTTTTGTGGCAGTGTTAGTGGGAAGGCTTTTTCGTGTATCATAACACACAGGGAGCAGAGTTAATTGACAGCTTATTGTAACACCTTTCGGCGTTTACCCTGAGCTTTGCTGTGCTCTAAGCACAGAGCTGTGGGAGTGCTGTGGTGAAATGCCTGTGACTGGTTGCTCCAAGAGCTAAAGTGTGTGTGTGGGACCCTTTGGCTTTCCTGGAAAGTAGTTTGGATTTTACAGCTGGAAGTAGAACAGCAAGGAGACTTTCTGCAGTAAGGGCTAGGGAACGACAAGTGACTACAGGAGTAGCTGCTCTCAGCATTGCTTAGGAAGCTGTGCAGGGGGAAGAGGAAGAGCAGTGCAGCTCCTGGGCAGTAGAATTGCAGAACCTAGTGCAGCTCCTGAGGTGTATGGCGATGGGATGCAGAGGATGTGCCCCAAAACTAGAGTTTTGGTCTGCTTGGCTCAACAATAGTACGTGAAGGAGAGTGTTTCAGTGAAGTGAAGTACAAAATGGAATAGAGTGCTGTGGAAAACTCTTGATTATTGTCGTGGGGAGTCAAGCATGCTCTGCTGGAACAGGTATGTGTTACTGGGGGAAGTAGCTGCACTGACAAGTTCCTGCTGCAGACCTGCTATGTGCTTGAGCAAGTTCGTGCTGTGGTGATTTCCTCCTCTCAATTGTATGAGGATCATGAGGGTGGGTTGGCTGGCTAGTTTGTTTTGGTAGTCTTGAGTGGAAGGGTTTGGAAACACCTTAGTTTGAAGAAGAATCATCTACTTGCTGTGTTGACATTTGAATTCACTGAAAACAACAAAAAAAACCCTTCCAGCTTTGAGCAACTTCGTGGTAGATGACTCTTGCTAAACTGGCCTTTAACCTGATGGCACAGGAATACTTGACATGCTTCCAGGTAGGCTGGAACAGTTTCTCTTACCTTTGAATGGTAAAGATTTTAAAAGAAGTTAAATCAGTTCCTTAGGAGCTTATTTGACGTTCTAGGCAATAAGCCAGCACACTCAGAGGAACAGACTGTTCTTACCTGCTCGGTGCTCCTGCGTTGAGAAAGCAGCTGAAGCCTTGGTCACGCGTGCGGTGTGCTGGGCTTATTATCTGGCCCCAAGTGTTTTATGTTGAGGGCGGGCGTTCAGATCAAAGGACTGCAGTTTGAAGGTTGCCTCTATGAAAGCAGCCGGTATTCCCAGAATCTTATGGTGTGTGTCTGTTGTAGCAGCTCCTGTGTTCAGCTGCTCTGTAGGCAGCAGGAGGGTGTGAGCCCGAGTTCTTTGCACCAGTAGATGGCACAGTCAGCCAAGGCTCGGGCATAAAGTGTGCATAACCGGTGAAAACATGGCGTGTTTATTCTAACATACAGGTTTGGGGTATTTTGCCCAAATTAAACATAAAAGCAGTTTGATGAAGTTTTTCTTTAGGTGGCATATAGTGTCTTTGCTTACTTTTTATCTATAGTAAAGAACAATAGTAAAGAAATGCAACTGTAACCTATGTAAAGCCCTATTAAATATCTGGGTAAGACTGTGCGACACACATGGGTGTGGTAACTGGAGGGATAACATTACTGAGAAGCAAATGCAAATTTATTTACCATAGTAGCTCCTGTTCACAAGTGTGTTTACTGAAAAAGCACCCAGTGTGCACAGGACAGTCACCAATATCTGTGCACTCGCTTGTTGACGGTTGTCTTTATGCCAGCTTGCATGTTGTCTTTCTGACACAGTATATTTTTAGATGTAAGTTTTAATTACTTTATGATTGTTAAGCTGAGAATCCAGTGCTTTGGATGATTCCTCTCCCAGCATTACACATGAGGTTGTTTTGGGGGTTCTTTTGAAGCTGAAGTAACTCTAATCAAAGAGGAGACTCACAAGTAAGAACAAGCTTGAGTATGTTACTTGGAGGAGATGGTGTTGACCTTTGCAGAAGCCCGATAGTTTTCTGTCTGGGTGTGACTGGTGAGATATGGGTGGCTGGTGGGGGTGTATGTGACAGACAGAGTCGGTGCTAGTCTACACTGGAATTGCAGAGTTTTTTCCAGCCTGAACTTGTAAAAACTCGTAGGAATTAAACTTTTGTATATATGAATATCTTGAGATGAAGATCCAGGGGAAAAAAATGGGGACAGCATGGAGACCTTTGAAAGACATACCAAGGCCTCAACCTGGTATGAAACAGAGCTTTAGCACCTCTGACTTGATAAACTGTTTGTGTAAAAGTGAGACATCTTTCACAATAAGCCCAACGCTGTACTATGGACTGTTGCAGCACAGCCATACTTAATATGGTCATGAAAAACTCTTTCCTCACACCCCCAGCAAAAGTCCCAGTGTATATGCAGATGCCTGGAGGATGAAGAGCCTGCTAGGACTCCAGCAAGACCAGGCCGACTTCTGTGGACTTCATTAGTTCTCGGCATCACAGGAAAAGCCACCAGAAATTCAGGTGTGCTCGGCAGAGTTTATGGTGAATGGAGGCAGAAATATTAGAGCACTGAAATCAGCTCTGAATTTCCCTGAGGAAAATTGTGGTTTACTATTTTTAAGTCATCCTTCTGTGTCTGAGATTCATTCTTCCCCAGCTGCTGCAGCTCTGCTTTCACCAGGGTGGGCTGAGTTGCACAGTCCCCTTATTGATGATCGGGCAGCTGCCAGCTGTAGGTTTTGTAGGTGGGTGCTTTCATTTCTTGGTTTTCTTTGAAGTACTCGGGGCTGGATAAATGCAGCGCAGTCCCTGAAGCCCAGCAGTGGCACAGTAGCTAGCAGGGTGGCTGAATTACCACTCTGGGAGCTCGAGGTCAGGCTTGGAAGGATTAGAGATGCTTTGACTGTCCTCATTTTGGGCCGTATGGGGGATGGCTTGGCTGCCAGCTGTGGCACAGAGCCCAAATGCAAGTGCTGATTGAAGCTTTGAGACCGTAACAAAATAATTATATATATGCATAAATACAGTCACATTATTTCATTAAAATGGTTTCTTCATTATGTGTATATATTTGTGATATTACCTAGGCAATATAAATGGGTGTATTTCCTGTCTTGAGAATGATGAAAGACTCTTCACCTAGCACTCCACCTCCAAAGGAAGTGATTTCTTAAGGTTCAACAATTTTGTTTATGCAAGTATATATATTTTTTTTCCTTTGTACTGTGGCACTTCTGAGTTCCACATTAACAAATGTGAAAGTGAATTTACTGTCTTAAAAAGTCATTCTGGCTGGGGATGTCGACATGTTGCGCCTGTTACAGAAGCGTTAAATTCTCACAAGCTGTTCCATTTTAGGTCTTGCTGATGTTTGAAGCTGTTCTGGGTTAAGCCCGTGCGTGGACACCTGATTACAGGCTGCCCAGAGAGGGTGTGGAGGCTCCTTCTCTGGAGACATTCAAAGCCCGCCTAGATGCGATCCTGTGGGATCTGATCTAGGTGTTCCTGCTCCGGCAGGGGGATTGGACTGGATGATCTTTCGAGGTCCCTTCCAATCCCTAACATTCTGTGATTCTGGAAAAAGGAGCTTCCTAATCCCTTGCTGGGAGTGGAAGCAGGTGCTTTTATTCTGCACTGAGGGTGCCAGCATGTGAGACTTCTCAGGAAGAGATCCATGGATAGACAAACCTACAGTTTCCCCTTGGTGATCAAAAAAAATCCCTTGGGAGGGGAGGAGTGTGTGGGGTTTTGTGCTTCTGTGGGATGGTGATGCCGGTGGTAACTTTGCTCTCACTTGATGGTAAGTAATTCAGTACTTTGCTTTTTCTGCACTTGGTGGTTGTAGCTTCCTTGTCATCTCACATTCTCAGCCCCTTTCACTAGTTAATGCTTAGAAAAATAAGAGGGATGTAGAAGCCATCATTCAGGCCACCCCACCCTGACCAGTGTGCTTATCGCCCAGTGTGAAGCTGGAAGCAGTTATGGCTTTGCCCCCTCACATCACATCATGGTAGGAAAGAGGGGGAAAAAAAAAAAGGCGGTGGGGGATTAGGCTTCCACACAAAGTGAACGATAACACTTCTGTGGTTGTGAGCTGAGCTGTAGCTGCTGGCTTTTCGCGTAAGTTTGTAGTGTGAAAAGAAATGAAAGCACCTCTTGTTTATCTGGTACATCGGTGCTGCAGTGCAAGCTGCTTCCCTTGCCGCCTGCCCTTCTGCGCTCATCAAAGCTTCAGTGTTACTGCTCTTGGCAATTCACAAACCACCCTGAACTGGGTGGATGTCTGCATGGCTGAGAACAGGAATGATGCTCCAAAGGCCCAGTTTCCCTCTGTTCCTGACTGTCCGGAAGCGTTGTCTATGGTAGAGGCTTGTTGGGTGCAGGTGGCTAGGCAGTAGAGGTGTGTATGGGTTGTGCGGAGCTTGCACCTAGAACTGACTGTCCGTGTGCTGCTGGGGCCCTGTTTCACCCGAGACTGGGACCCTGGATTTTCAGTAGGGAAATGACTCGTACTGACTGGAGGGAAAACAAAGTTTCTGGCCGAGTGCCTTGAGTGTAGGAGAGAAAAGGGAGCTCCAGGTCTTGACAACTTTTGTATTTCTTCTATAACATCTGATGTGCAGATACACTGGATGTGTGCATTTCCCTTTTTGCAGATTCACAGTATTTGTTGTTTCTTGATGCAGCTAATGGTTTCGCTCTCCAAAACTCTTCTTTTTGCTTTCTCAGCATCATTTGATTTTCTTCCTCTTCTGTGTTTTCATTTTACATTTATTTTAAAAACAATCAAGCAAACACCATTCACCAGAAAAACTCCAGTGCTACAAAGGAGAGTCCTCGCTGCAGAGCTGGCATCTACAGCGGAGCGGTTTGGGTGAGCTGGTGCCTGTGCTCTGAGGCTGGGCCCCTGTCTCTTCCAGAAAAGCGTCACCCTCTCGGAGGGGACATGGTTCAAGGGACCTGGTTTGAGGGGACATGTTCTTCAAAGTCAAATTCTCAGCCTTGCAGCATTGCTTTTGCATTCGTCCTTTTGTCTTGGAGTGGTCAGTGTTCCTCATCTGGTACTTCAGCCAAGGGCTGCTTATTTTGTTCGATGCAGATGGAGGCAAACTCACCATCACGGGGCACTTGCAAATGCTGACAGCCAACCCCGGAGGGCTCGGCACTGAGCTGCAGAGAGCCTGTGTGTGTTTTGGCTCAGTGCTGGGCTTAGACGTGGCCTTGAGCCAGCATAGGAATACTTCCCGGAATAGTTGCTGAGTACAATTCAGAATAAGCTTCAGAAATGCAGGGATGTGCCTTAGTGCAACTAACATCTGTGGGCAAAACCCATCGGTAACAAAGTCATCAGCTGGGCTAGAGTCAGGGGTTTCGTCTGTGTTTAGTTCAGGGCTCGTGTGCCATACTCAGCCCGTTTTTCTATAGTTTGCAGTCAAGTGCTTTTTTGTTTCTTTTCAGCTTCTAAATATCTGACCCGTTTGGTGTCACGCTGGCTTTAGTGCTGTGCTGTTGGGTGCTGGCAGTGCTGCCTGGGCAGCAGGTGTATCTCCAGAGGGATTCTGATGTCCAGAAACAATCTTCCCTTATGCTGAACTTGGAGGTTTTGACCAACTGACAAACAAAGAGCTCTTGGGTGATGGGAGAAGACCTTTAAAAAGAAGTGCTCTGCGGCATTTTCCACATCAAAGGGCTGCAAAGGGCCGGGCACCCATGGGAAGCAGGGCAGTTGTTTGGGGTGGTTGTATCCTAGTAAGTAAGGGAATTATTTGCCCCACACTGAACCTTTCTTCCCTATCCATGGCAGCTCTAGCAGTTGCATCCCCCCGGTGTTTGAGTTTTAAAACTCAAAGTCTCTGAGTTGTAGCTTCTGTTTTACGTAGGTCTCCTGGGAACTTTCTCTCTAGCTGTGCAGAGCTCTGTCTGACCACAAGGAGTTACCATTTCTTTAAATATCGACTAGGTCATGTCATAGCGGAGCTTGTGCAAGATGATGGTGCTGAGTCACAGGACTGATAAACACGCTGACAGCAGGTTAGAGTCTGTAGTCAGCCAGGACAAGAGTTTGGGTGGATTCACAGCTTTAAATTAGAGTTTTTCCCTTGGGGAGGGTAAGCCAGGAGGCGAAGCTGGCAGCTGCACATAGTGGTTGGTAAAAGCCGTGACGTTCGCTTAGCTGAAGCCCCAGCAGGATATTCACTTCTTGCATCACTGTTGAGCCCACTGGGAAAATGGGCAGGGACCTGGATTAAGAGATTTGTTAGTTCTCATAATACATTTTGACAATTATTTATTTGTGTTCATCCTTTCTTTGGCTGTTCTGGTTTTTCTGGGTTTTTTTTTCCTCTGGATTCTAGGTTTAGGGGGAAAAAAAGCGCCAGGGTGGAAAGAAACTTGAACAGACTGGCATCAAAGGTGACAATCCTGACAACGCAGCTCAGCTGCTTGCTGACCATGGAGGTACCTAACCTCCAAGAGGCTTAATTTTTCCCCTCCCTTTAACTTTTTATTGGTGCTTCTCTGTATGCCTGGGCAGAGCACTGCCTCTGACTGGGACAAGGACTTTTTCTGAGGTTTAACTCATGCTGAAAAGGGCTCTGGGGACATCTGGGCATGCTGGCGGACTGACCTTCTTCGAGGTAACCATTGCTCAGTCATCACCCGCACGTGGACAGGATGGAGATGCTTTAAACTGGAGCACGAACCACCACCAAAAAACCCCCCCCCTGAGCCCTCCCAGCAGCTGATGGTGTTTACAGAGAGTGTCCCGGGTTGGTTTGACGTAAGGTACAGAAATAGAGCTGGAAGCAGGAACAAGCACCCAGGTCTTCCCCTTTGAGGAGCTGGCTCTGACCACCAAAAGTCGTGTTCCTGTCTGCTCCCCGTACCCAGGACCAGCCCACTGGGCTGCAGTCTTTTCTTTTTTCACCCACTGCTTTGATGGAAGAGCAGAGACTGTCCTCATATGGACTAGACAAGGGCAAGCAGGGGTTCAAATCTTCTCTCAAATTAAGAATTTGACTGATGATAAGCAAAACAAAGATCACTTTGCCTCTACAAAGATCCCCTTGACTTCTCGTTTCAACTGCAACGTCATGTTTTCACCCTGAGTTTCATAAATGCTCTCCTTTGGGGTGTATTTTAATTTTGAGAAATTCATGGTCTTTGTCTATTCATTTCTTTCAGCAGTGTTACCCACGCAGGTAGATTCTGAAGTGCAAATCACTGTGTTAGAGAGAAGGGCGAGAGAAATGGATTAATCGATGGTCGCTGCTGGTCCCAACAAACTGCTGACAGTGGTGAGGGGTGGTACCAAAACAGCTGTTGCAGAGGTGTTCTGGGGCTTTATTTGGTTTTATACTGGATGGGGTTGATTTGTATCTGTGTCACTTGCTGTGTTGGTTTGTTTTGGTTTTTTTCCTAGGTTATAGAGGTTTGAGGAGTGATGTCCAGCAGCACTGTGGTTGATGCTCTCTGTGCTTTTGTAGCCAACGAGCTGTTTGGGTGACTCTGGGGACGATACTAATTTTTAGCCTCTAACAGCAAAGTGAAAAAGGAAGTAAACAGTGAAGTAAAAACGTGTCAAAGTTTGCTGCTGAGGCAGCCTTAGCCAGAGCAGGAGAATCTACCACTGGCTACAGAGAAATGGGGAGTCTTCTTGGGACATAGAGCAGCCAGGTGACAAAATAGCAAATGACACCTAGTGCTGTGGCCATGGAGGACCTGTGCTGTGGGCATCCTGCTCCCACCTGGGAGGTGGCTGGGGACCTGAGTGTGGGGGAGAGCTTGCCCCCGCCGAGGCACGAGCTGTGCAGAGGAGGTGAAAAGGGAACTGTGTGCTCGTGGTGCAAGAGGAAGGGACACCGAAAGATGATGTCAGGTGTCTCAGAGCAACAACAATGCATTTCCAAGCAGTGTATGTTTAACTAAAATAGGGAGTTCATTGCCACTGGAGGTAAGGGATGGGTGGGTTCAGGTGTATGTTGGTCAAGCAGCTTGGAAAAGAGCTTTTCATGGCTCTGGAGAATGATGCTGGCAGTGCAGCTGCCGGAAGCCCCACAACCAGCAGCTGAGTATGGCTGTGCCCGGGCGGCATTGCTGCCTGTACCCCGGTGTTTCAACGCTCTCCCTAAACCCACCATCAGCAACAAGCAATCTGCTTCAGTGGTCTCTGCTCCAGCTCAATGCAACTGTCTTGTGAAGGTCTAAAGAGGAGAACAGGACGAGGGGTGGGCATGTGCTCTCCTGTTTCTGCAGCAGCCCTCGCTTGCAAGTACAGTTTTAAGTGTCAATGTGCAATAAAAAAAAAAAAATCCGTCGTGTCTCTTCTCGTGATGACAGTGACACAAAGGAAGCTGAGAAGCGGCGCCAGAGGTGTGATGAAATCCTCCACAGCTGTTGCAGCAGCGCCTGCACTTTCTGTGCACGGCATGTGGGCGCGGAGACGCGCGGCTGCGTGGGAGGCGATGGAAACGGGGGGGCTGTGATGTGCAGCCTCTGGAAACACTCTGAGATATCTGCTTCCTCCCCGACCTGTGTCATCCTCACCACCTGGTTGCGTTGGGTACATACAATGCTTCTCCACAAACCTTGTCTTGCTGTATCTGAACAGCTTGAGGTGCCCAAGCATCCCCTGAGACCTTCCCTGGTCTGTGATATTGTTTAAGTGGCTTTTTTGGGGGATCAGGAAGGATGCAGCCTGCCTTTGGCATGTCCCTGCCTTCTAGGTTTGGGGAGAGTCCTTGAGAGATGCTTCTTTCACTGCCAGAGTCAGAAAAACTCTCCTGAAACGTAACTGCTGCAAACAAAGAAGAGAATATACCTTTTATTTTGGCCAAGTGCAAATTAAACCCAACTGTGTTGAAAAGCCACTTGTCACCTGCACACAAAGTCATCCTGGGGGGTGGCTGGCAGAGCCCTCAACGCTTTGCTTCTTGGCAGTAACAGCTCCCTCCCCAGCGGTGCTGCGTGAGCAACCAGAGGAAATCCTTCATGCAGAATAAAGGGGATGTTTGGGGTATTTGTTTGTTTTTTTTTTTTTTTTTTTTTTTCCCTCAGCTACATTCTCATGCAGATTCCCAGTCCAGTGCTGCAGAGCAGGTTTCTTACTCAGAAGGCTTTCCAGAGAAAAGATTTCCATGGGAGCATTGGCTTCTGTGGGCTTTGACCAGGCTAATGAAGAACTGCCAAGCCAGGTGAGAAGAGTGCCTAGCGGGGAGCTCGAAGCTGGGCAGAAAAGCTCCCCAACAGCAGTTGCTCCCTGCTGCTGCCCTCGCTGGGCATCACTTGTCTTCTCCAAACCTGTGTGTCATCCCCACGTGGGGCTTTTTTGGGTGGCAGAAACGCAGCAGAGTATCTATTGGGATTGCTCCAGGGCTCAAGCATAGGCTGGTATGGGGAACAGGGTGTGAAAACGCACCTGCTGTTAATCTAAGGAATATCTTGATCGTCCAGATGTCCATGGCAACATCAGCCAAGGGTTTGTGAGAGCTCGGCAATGGAGAGCATGTCCCAGGGATGGGGCAGGCAGGTCTTGCCCAAATTCAGCTCGTGTGAGCTCCCGCCAGCGTTACCCCCGACTTCCTGTCGAAGGCAACCGTTAATACCGACATGAATCAACCATAGCGCTGCGGCAGCCGGGGAAACGGCCCGCGGGGTGCCCACGGTCTTCTCTGGGTGGGAAAACTTCAGCTTCTGGAGGTTTTTCTCATTGAACAATTTCTGAACTTCTGATACTGCTTTGTGGAGCATCTTTTCCACATGGAAGCTGAAAGTAGCTCTGGGGGGGCTGTATGGGGCTATCGTACTCCCCTTCGGTGTGGATGGAGAGGGGGGAGAGTGGCCAGAAGGGATGGTGATGGGCTTGAGCCAGTGCTGGCTTTCAGATCTATATGGACAGTTTTATATATATATATATATGTGTGTGTGTGTGTGTATATATTAAAAAAAACCCCTATGTATTCCTGTTGTCTTGGTAAACCTCCTGGGGGGGCAGGTGAGCTGCTGCTACTGCTGAGAACTATGTTAAAAAAAAAATTTAAAGAATTTTTTTTTAATCACAACAGGAAATTAAAAAAAATATTTTTTTTCATTGCTGTGAACAAGTTATAGTGTGCTTTGTGGTTTCCGTGAATTAGTGCTTGCTCAGCTGACACACAGGTACAGACACACTGGCTCAGGCTCCCGGAGGGATGAGGTGGTGGAGTGTTGTTTTATTATACAGTAGGGTTTTTTAAAAGAAAAAAAAAAAAGTCTTTGTGTTCCAGCACTTTCTGGGATTCACATCATTTTTTTTCTATAAAATATATATTTTTTTATAAATTAAATCTATAAAACAACCTCTGCATTAAATAAAACCTAGTACCGTCACAGTATTTTTACATTTCAACATGTAACATTTCAGAAAAATGGATTTTACAAGAACGTTTAAATGAAATATCAGTCAAGCCCAAAGCTTCTGTTTTTTGATTTTTAAAAAAATTATTCTTAAAAATACATCTATCTTAAAAATTTTTTATACCCTGGTGCGTGGCACCTTTGCCTCTGCCTATAGTGAGCTCCCATGGCAGTAAACTTAAAGGTTTGGTTCCTCTGGGTGTGTGTTAATCACACTGGTGAGGAGTAACTCTGGTGGTGCAGGCTCAGTTAGCAGTGAAAGGGGAATAATTTGCCCCATCTTTGGTGAAAAGAGGACCTGAAAGGCTTCATGGATCTGAATAAATACCCTCGGAGCACAGCCTGTGGTTAAAGCTCCCCCAAGGCAGTGATGTGGCCACGCACCATATGGCTTGTGAGCCACGAATGGGAACTGATGGGACAAAAATAGTGTCTGGGTGCTTCGATGCCTTTGGGATGTGGGGGTGTGTTATTTGCTGCACCCCAAGATGGAAGGTTGGGGAATTATTTCAAGGGTAAAGTCCTTCTGGGGCCACCTTATGCTCCTTGCTCCATGCTCAGCATGGCTTGGGGTGGGCTCTTGGTGCTCTATAGAAATTGGTTGCTGCTGGAGTGTCTGTTGCTTCAGAAATATGTAATACTGTGTCAGCCGCTTATTTTTAGGATAAAATTCTTTCTGTATAGCAAGATCCTCTTGCTGAAGCCAGGGTGGGTGACCAGGACATGGCCAGGTAATGACCCCGCCGGTGACAGTGAGACACAGCATCACATCTTGCCATGGGTCCACATCCTCCTCCTACTGCCCAAGCTACCTGCTCCTGGTGCCCAGCTCAGAAATAGCGCCTGTGGGAATTACACGGTATTACTTCTATTCAGAGAAAATTTGCAACCAAAGTATTAAATGAATATATTTTCGGTTAGGCTTGGGTTTTGGGGGGGGTTTGTTTGTTTTTCTCCAACCCTCACTGAAATCAGCAGAAGCTTGGTTGAGTCCTTGCTCTCAGTGTCCTGGGGAAAAAAAAAAAAAAAACAAAAGGGCCAAACCCCAAATTATAGTGACCATGTGAAGTCCTGGCCCCTGGGGAAGGCCAGCGCTAGCAGTCCGTGGTGTCCTCCCTGAGCACGTCTCTGGAGTGCTTCCTGGTGTAACCGAGGCCGTGGAGCTGGATGCTGTCCTGCAAATCCTGCCTGGAAAGGCGTCTCCTGAACTCGTCTGTAGTAAAGTAATAGATGACCGGGTCCACGCAGGAGTTCAGGCTGGCAAGGCACAATGCTACGACGTGAAACACCGAGATGACCCTCTGGACGCACTCGTTTTTAATCTTTTTGGTTTTGACAAAGAAATCTAGTGGGAAGCTGATGTGATAAGGTCCAAAGCAAATCAGAAATACCAGAGCACAGGTGAGAATCATCTTTAAAGCCTTTTTTTTCTCTCCGAGGTCATGTGAAGCAGAATTTTTTTCTTTGAGTGATAAGATGGTCTTCCAGGAGCAGTAGAGGATGATGAGCAGGGGTGTCACGAACCCCACCAACTCACCTATCGTCATCATGGTGATGGAGCCGGGAAGGTCCACTTGCGTTACGGGGAGATCCACAAAACACGCGTTTTTAGATTCCGGGTGAAGCCTGAGAAGCGGGAAAGGCAAACAGCCGATGCAGACCACGACCCAGCCGACGATGCTGATGTACACGTCACAGACGCGTTTGCAGTTGCTGAATTTGAAGGGGTACATAAGAAATAAATATCGCCTCACACTGATGCAAACCAAGAAGTAGATGCTCGCGTACATATTGACATACTTCAGGTAGAAGCAAAGCATGCAGAGACCTCCTCCAAACTCCCACGTCCCGGTCAAGTAGTAGAAAATCCTCAGGGGCAAGGACAAAACCTGCAATAGGTCGGCGATGGCTAAGTTGATCATAAATATTACAGCTCGTTTAGTCTCTTTCATGTACCCATAAAAGACCCACAAAGCCAACGTGTTTCCGATGAGCCCAGGGATCAGGATGAAGGTGTACGTAATCGCGTAGTAGGGCTTGAGGTCTATTTCAGTGCAGGTTGAACTGTTCCTCATGGTTGTGTTCCAGGTCTGTGCTCAGCCCCGGCATGATAACATGTTCCTCGCTACCGTCCTGCCGGCGGGTTGTCCTCAGGTTCTTGGTGCTTCATGAAAAACGTTCAGCCCTGGTGTCCACCTGCAAGGCTTCGGCTACCAGGTCATCTCATCTGCTCTGGAGAGGAGCTTCGTTATGTGGTGAGTTAATTAAAGCTCTGCTCATGTGCTTGGCTCATGATCTTTGTTGGAAATTACCAACCTCACGTAGGGTTGGCAGGGAGAGGATCCACACCAAGAAACACATTGTCGTGTGCTGAAGCAGTCAAGGGTTCCCCACCACACCTCTGTCACCTCTTGGGTGGCATTTCAGCCACTTGTCTCAATACAAGAGTTGGACAATGGACGCGGCCCCGCAGCTGGAAGACAGAAAGGAGCAGTTATAACCCTGCGGGGAGACACGGGACTCATAGAGCAAAAGGAACAGGAAACTTGCAGGAGCGGCGGGAGCATCTCTCCAGCAGGAACCTATTGCTGGTGGCATCTGCGGTGGTCAGCTCTTCTCCCACCTGCCCAGCGCCATGCCTCGCCCAGGTGCAAAACTATAAATAGAAAATGTGTTTAACTGCTGCTACAAACCCCCCTCCCGTGCTGTACTGCCGAGCAGAAGTCACCCCTGACCACGGGGTGTATTTAACTTGCTGCCAGGTTTCTGCAGCTGCGTCTTTCCCAGCTCCAGCTTTTCCGTATGGATTTCCTTCTGCCCCTGGGTGCATTGGTCTCCCCACACCCGAGGGCACGGAGATACTCTGACGAGCGCCGTGCCTGCATCCCTCCTCGCCACCCTGCCGCGGGCAGGGGGATGCTCTGGCCTCACACAGCATCCGTGACTTTTAACGCTCCCTTCGTCTTCCCAGGAAATCCTCGCAGGAACGTCCCATCCACACCACGGCTGTAGACAGCCAAGGAGAAGACAGAATGAAACCTGCTCCTGGTGGAAATGAGCCCAACACGCGCCTGAGAAATGGACATCTCCCACAGCAGGGAAGTCCCTGGTCGGTGGCTTTCACCAACCCAGAGTCAGCTTTTTCATTTACCTTTCACAAACAGCTTATAAACCATACGTGCAGGCAAGCAGGGACGACTGAAGCACTTATTGAACACTTTTTGCTGCAGGACTACCTGTGTTATATTAAATTTGACTTTCTCACAACTGCTTTTTGTAAGCCTTTCCTTTCCCCGTCTTGTGCATGCGGCTGCTGTGGCTGTTGGAAATGCCAGACATCATCATGACGATGACTGTAGCTGGACATTATTTTTAAATGCTTTGCGTAGTAAGCAGCTGATGTTATCTGAAGCTGTCAGACAGAAAAACAAAACAAAACACAACAAAAACCAACAAAGAGATCTGATAAATTTAGAGGAAATTCAGATCTCTGTCCAAACTCTCTCAGCTTTGCCTTTTGCTTCAGGATGAAGAATTAACCGACAACTCCAAGTGGGAAAAGTTTGTAGGTACCAACCAAGATGCCAAAGGCACATTTATAAAGGTAAAATTCTACCCTGATGTTTTTTCCTGGGCTTTGAGGCATAGGCGTTGAAATGTGAACATCTATTAATGCAGCCGGTGTTCAGCACTTGCCAGGGTGATTGCACTGAAACCTTGAGGTAGCTTTAGGTGGAAACAGAAAATCTACAAAAGGAAAGAGTCCAGGGGCAGCTTTCTGTGTCTGTTTGTGTAGTTTCTCTGACCTACCATTGAGGAACGAGTCCAATGAGACTGGGATCTCGTCCTTTCTTCCAGGGAGCCAGCATCTGACGTAACCAGCAGAGCAAAAAGGCTCGTGAAATAATCCCGTTAAACTTCACAAGCAACAATTAATAAGATGTAGAGTTAATTAGCCTTTTGCTTAAAGGCTTTCCAATTCTTTTATTAATTCTTCACCTGGCTTACAATGCACAAAGCTTCACAACTCATTCTAGAAACGTGAGCAATCTCTTTGTCATGCAGGAAAACTAGCTGGTTTTATCCATCATTGGTGGGTAACTTGGAGCTGGACTGGCACAAGTAACCGGGAGGGGTTGTGGATGGGGCTGGGTTTTGGCAGTACCGGTCATGCCCTGTGGTTCCGGAGCTGCAGAGCTCGCCTTGGGCAGCTGGTTAACCCCTTTGGGGCTTCCTGACACCACCACCTGCTTCAGGCAGGTTCCTCCCTTCTCCTCTGTACTGGGATTGAGCCAAACCAGTTGGCCAAAACCAGTACATCCTCCCTGTGCGGTCGGAAATTGGTGTTCTGGGCTTGAAAAAATGCTGAGTGTAGGTACTGGCAGAGCAGGCTGCACTGGGACAGCATCTGGAGCTGTGCGGTGCGGACTGGTACCCAGGGGATGGGAGGGATGCTCTCTTGGGAAGGATGCTCTCTGTCGTGTTGGATTTCCATGGCGATGCTGAGGGCCTGGGAAGATGTTACAGCTGCACAGCTTTGCCTTGGTTTGATTTGCACTTTTTTAACCCTGAATGTCTCAACTTCTTGCTTGAACTTTGCTCTGAAGCAGCAGCAGCAAGGAGCTCGGGTGACTTTGCGGTGCCACGGCTCGCTGCCTGTCCACGTGTCCTGCTCCTGCAGATGGGGAGCATCTCCAGGGGCGTTTTGAGTTAAAGCCCTAAACCTGCGTCACCCAACTCTTCCTTCCAGTGATATTTTTAAGTTTGGTGTTGGTGTTCTGTTGGTTTTTTGTTTCTGTTTGGTTTTTGTTTGTTTGTTTTAATTTATTTTTTTAAAAACAAGCTTGTCTTTCCTCTAGTCTCTTGCCCAGGGGCTCCTATCCCCCACTTATGGAGGCAGAATCAGGCTCCTTTCCCTCTGGCTGCATTCCCGGGTGGGTAAACCCCCCCCCACCTCTGTCGCTGGCCCATGAGACACAGAAAAGGAAAGACAAGGTGCAGTCCCAGCCTGGCTATCCCCAGCCCAGTGCACGCACACCTGCACACCAGCATTTTTCCTCCCGCCCCCCCAGTGTATTTCCCCCTCCCCATCACACACTAACCCCCCAGCAACACCATCGCCCCCTGCTCCCCCCAGCGCCTTGCAGCATATTCTGCCCCTCCTTGGGGCTGCAAACCGACAGCAGGAGGGTTCCCAGAAAGCTAGGGAGCAGCAAGAGCCACTCAGAAATGTCACTGCGAGAGCAGCTGCCCTTGGAGGGGGGTAAACACACTGCGATGTGAGAAAACGGTGCTTTGGAAATCCCGAGCAGCAACGTTTCAGAGTTCAGCCCAACGCGCTGTGTGAAAACCGGCGGGATGCTAAAAAAAGCTGCAGAAAGAGGAAATTTCGTTTCGTGTGCTCTGCACTCGCTTCCCCTCGGCGTGGGGGGGTTGGCTGCTGCCGTAGGTGCAAGACTGCCCCCAGGGACAGCTTCCTTCTGCCCCTGAGTGGTTTTTCCCCCCCTATTTTGCCAAGGAGACCCCCCCAGTCAGCCACGTCAAGGCACTGGGTGAAGATTTCTCATTTGTACTTAACGAGTCAGAAACACCGGGGGAGTTTAGCAGCCAGCCTTTACAACCGGGGCTGGTTATAGCGTGTTAAAGCTGGGCACGTGTTGTGAGAGGTGTTTTCTATAAGCTGGGGGGCAGCCCTATATCCATATGCTCCATACGAACAAGCACAGGAGCTGGGGTGGTGGGAGCAGCCCCCATAGGAGCCCATCACACCCCCATGAGTTGTCATCCTCACCTGAGGATGGTTATCACTCACCCAGGCCTCTCGTTAGCAAATCCTGCGGGTTTTACCCCAGGAAGCAAACCCCCAGCAGCCCTGAAAACCCAGCTCAGGGAGGAGAGGCTCTTACACCAGCTATGGGGAAAGCAGCCCATGGGCAGGCGGGGTTTGGGGGTGCTGCCCCTGCTGCAGCATCATGCCTGGTCCCCTCTTGGAACTCACAGCCTTTGGGAACCTGGGATGCTGTCTGACATCTCCTGCTCTTTCCTGGAACCAGGGTGAGAGACCAGGCTGGCCGGATCGTGCCCCCCAGCCCCAGGGTGAGAGACCAGGCTGGCCGGATCGTGCCCCCCAGCCCCAGGGTGAGAGACCAGGCTGGCCGGATCGTGCCCCCCAGCCCCAGGGTGAGAGACCAGGCTGGCCGGATCGTGCCCCCCAGCCCCAGGGTGAGAGACCAGGCTGGCTGGATCGTGCCCCCCAGCACCGTTCCTCCATGGATTGCTGCTGGCCTGGGTGAGCGGGGCGTGCGGAGGTGCCCGTGTTTGGTGTGGGGCTGGTGCTTGTGCTATAAAAACATGCAAAGTTGACCCTGACTTACCCTTTTTGGGGGGGCTCGGCTGTGCTGCTTGCTGCCTGGGACCTTGCTTCTATTTTTCCTCCTTCTCCTCCATGGCCTGAAATAAAAGGAGAAAGTCCACAGAGATGATTTTGAATAGAAATTTGGATTCCTGCTGAAGCTGTGCAAGCGGAGGGGGTGTGGTGGTGGCTCTGTCCCTCCCTGTGCCATCAGACAGGGATGTGGGGACATGGGAGCTAGCCAGGGACCGGAGAAGGGCAGCGGGGTCCTGTGCTGGGCTTCTCCCGGTAACTGCTTGGTTCCTCTGTCCCTTCAAGTGCTGCTGCCCTGTTCTGGCAGAGATAGCTACCAGTAGTGATGATTAATAGGTATTAAGTACAAATAACAATGATAGAAATACAAACTGATCCTTTCATAGGGTTGTTTCTTAGGTCTTTCACAAAATCTCGGGGGAGGATAAGGGCTTTTCTCACCGGAGCAGTTTTCTGGTCAATATTTGGGGTTTATATCCCCTTCCATAGGAGCAGCGTTGCCCCTTGTTGTGCTCACTGGGCAGATTTCTCTCTTTTTATTTCCTCTTTGGTAGCATCTGCCCGTAGTGCTTGTGCTGGGCATCCCCAGGACCTCCTGTGTTTTGCTGTGCTCACCCTGGCACAGCAGAGACCTTCACCCCTGTGTTCCCTGCTGGCCTCAGCCCAGCCTGGGTACCGGTGTCTCCAGAGCATCCCTCCCCTCACGCAGCATTGCTTCTACCCTCACCAGACACAGTCTGGGTGGCCAGAATATCTTCTCTAACACCGTTTGCAGAGCCATACGGATGGGAGCAGCTCTTTCATTTTGCCTCGGTTGCAGAGCACTGGAGCAGGATCCTGCTCGTCCCATCCTATTTCTGTGGTTACCTGGAATGTGAGTCACTAAAGGTGCTGAATGTTTGTTCCCTGAGGGGGAAAAAAATAAGCAGTGAAACAGCCAAGATTTGACAGGTTATGGCTGCAGGGCATTGGCACAGCAGAATGAAAACATTTCTTTCTATTTGTTTCATTAATTTCTCATTTGTTATGATGGTGACAGTGTCCCCGCGGCATGCCTGCCCTCTGCCCTGCCTGTGCTCCTGCCCATGCTGGGAGGAGCGGTGGAGCCTCCAGCATCTGCTCCAGGGAGATTCCCTCTCTGGCCCTGAAATTTTAGGATAGGCTGGAGCCCCAGGAGCGCTCCCTGGGCAGCTGGGCTGTGGCGGTGAGTCAGGCAGCGGGGACACTGGGGGAATTTGGCCGGGTAAATTCCCAGAATATGCAGGGAAAAATAAACATTCTGGCTTAATGCTGTGAGAAATACACTCCTTTTGCTTTAGAATCCTCTGCAAAAGCTCTTATCCTCCTTTGTTATTATTTATCGTGGCTGAAAAGGGAAAATAAACCTGGAGCAGCAGTGCTGTGGATCAGCCTCATCCCCACCCCTCTTCCCTTCCCAGCACACTCTAACATCCCTGCTAGACGTGTGTGGTAACCAGCACCAAAACTGGGAGTTTTCCACCCAAACCGTCAGCACACGCCCCCCTCGCCAGGCTGCCAGCGGTGGGGGTGGCACTGATAACCTCCCTCCCCTGCGTCTGGCCGTTAAGCGGAAAGTTGCCGGTGGAAAGTCAGCGCAGTGCCTCTGGCGAGGAGCAGAGAGTTTAGGAAAATCCATGGGACAAACGCAGCGAGATGAACCCCAGTGGGACCCGGAGGGATGAGTAAATGGGAGCTGTGATCCCCACGTCTGGCGAAATGGGGGGCAGTCCAATTATGGTCAAGTCCCTTCCCAAGCAGCTGTGGGCTTTGCAAAGGTTAAGAATTGCCACAATTGGTGTTATTCTTAAATGCAGCTGCTTAATATTCATCTAGCAGTAAGAGAAAACGTGATTTGAACCTTCCTGTCCAGCTATTTTTGGCTGAAGCTGTACCCCTCCCCTCCCCTGGGTACATGGAGCATCTCGTGAGCCCTTCCAGGAGCTTGCTCCTCTGATAAATGGAGATATTGGCTCCTCACCCGTGCCTACATCTCCTCGCTTCTCCCCATTGACTCTTGGAGGTTCACAGGGGTTGGTGGTCAATGCCGCACCTTCAGTGGGGTGTCCCCGTCCCCTCTCGCCAAGTAAGAAGAGGCACTGAGTCTATGTCACAATAATTTAAAAAAAGGTAAAATTTAAACCCGTTAGCCTAAAGCAAAGATAACGGAGGACAAAGGAACACAGGTCCTACCTTTGCCGTCCCGGCGGGCTGCTCCGCTGTGACCCCGTGGGTGCTGGTGGCAGGTCCCCACCCCTTTTGACGTGCAAAGCAAAAGTGCAACTGCCGGGAGCAGCCTGCGCCCGCGTGGGGGGACGGGGCCCTCCCCGGCAGTGCCACCCCTCCTGCCACCACCCCCAGCTCTGCTGACCCCCTTCTTTCCTTTGCGGTGGTTATATATAGAAATATATATATATAAATATAGAAATATATATATATATACAACTGGATGGGTGTAAGGGCGCTGCTGGTGTTGGGGTGTTCCGGGAACTGCCGCTGGAGCCCCAGCTGCCTTCTGTGCTGCTGGTGGGGGGACCCAGGTGGTTTGGACACCCCAGGGGGTTTTGACCCCACCTGAAGCAGCTCAGGGTCCCACGGGCGAGCTCTGAGGACATGGAGCTAGTGAGGATGATGAAGGGAGATGCTTCATCAGTTATTTTCCTCTCCTTTCCCCAGCTTTCTGGGAAAGGTTCCTTGGCTCTCATCTGGATTTTTTTACCCCCTTGTACCCAGCGCTTTTTGGGGGGCTTCAGAAAGTCGAGCTGGAGCTGAGCACGCTCCGATTTGGGCTTCCTCAAGAGCAGGATGTCCGCCATGGTTGTTATTTTCTTATTTAGTGGATTTCTGCACCTTGCACTAAGCTGGCGCCAAGGACTCCTCTCATACAAACGCATCCTTGTGCTGCTAAGTGGCGTTGCCCATCATGGTGTTCCCGAGCCCCCGTGGGCCCCCAGCTCTGTGCCCGTGGGTGCCGGGGGGGTGATGGCCATCAGCAGAGGGCACTGCTGGCTGCGGCACGGCTGCTCGCATCCTCCGTGCAGGATTTTGAAAAATATAGCACCTCTGTGGTTATGTCTGGGGACCCTAGGTGAACATGTACTAAAAAAAAAAAGATCAAGAGGGATTAAGGATTCTTGATTCAATTGGTCATTTTTTTAAAGTGGCAATTTTTTTAACCATTTCTGTAGCAATTCTACTTAAAATTATTTGCAAAATCTTTAGTCATTTGTCTTGCACATCTGCACAGGAAAACACAATTTGTTTTGCAGCGTGACTTGTGGAGGGGGTTGCAGCTCTGCAGAGGGGTGGCAGATGTCCCCAGGGTCCCCTGTGGTGTCCCCACTGCAGCATCCTGTGCTCCCAGCAGGTACCAGGGCTCGGTGACCCCTGCTCCTTCAGAGCATCATCGTGTACCAGCCCCAGCGTGCAGCAGGGTTTTGTAGCTCTCTGCACTTCTTTTTATTGGGGTTTATAGGAAATTAATCTCCTGGGCCCATCATGGGCTCTCACAGTGCACCTCCTAAAACACCCGGACACCTGCCTGTTTCAGCACCTAACACTCCTACTAGTTAAAGCTTTTACCCATTTTTTTTCAAAACCTGCTGATTACTTAAGTGCCTTAATTAAGCTTGCATGGGAGCCAGAGCTGTCAGCGCTGTGGGATCTCCACCGCAGTCATCCCCTTGGGTGCGGGGATGGATTAATCTGATGCTTTTGGGCTGGAAGCAGCAGGGGGTTGGGGTTTGTTGCTGAAATGGGGTTTGTCGCTGCTGTGCTCTCCCAGGAGGAGTGCTGAGACCAGTGGAGGGTGCTGGCTCGGTTCACAGGGTCCTGGAGCATTTCCATCGTTGCAGCAGGATCTGGGATACAAAACCTTCCCTGAGCTTCCCATCCGCTTCTGCCGTGCGCTCTCACGCTTTGAAGTGTTCCCACCATAGCGACTTAAAGAAAAACTTTTTATTTCTTCCTCCCTCACCCCAAAGTGATGGGATGTAAAATCTGACACCCCTCAGGCTCTGCCATGGCCCCTGCTTGCCCCAGCCATGGGGCCTGTGGGACCAAGGGGGTTGGTTTGGACACACTTTAATAGATGGCAAAGCTTAGGCTGGTACCAAGAACAACATTGGTACCAAAACCCCGGTGGCTGAGCAGCGCCTGGGCTCTGCCGATGGTCCCTTTTCCCAGTGAGATGGGCGGTGGATGCTCCGTTTCACGTTTCGTTTCTGCAGCAGCCTGGCTGTTTATCAGAAAGCGCAGCCTGCGCTGGGGCAGCCGGTGTATTTACTGTACAGACAGACTTTTTGTTTCAAAAACACCTTTCAGAGCATAACCATATCCTGTTTTGCTGGTGCCACGCTCGACGCAGCCAGCATGCCTCCATCCCGTTTCCCGTCACTCCGGGAGCTGTCGCGTGCCCCGGCACCGGCTCGGCCCCTTCTCGGGGTGCAGGGAGGGGAACCCCCGGGTGCCTTCCCCAGCTTGCTTTACTGGCAGCCCAACGTGAGCCTCTGGGTTGTGCCGTCCCTCGGGACGGGGCACGTGGGTGCTGGCCAGACCCTCCCCAAACCTGCTGTAGTTGAGGCCACTAAAAATCAGGAGAACTTGGAGCTGGGTGCCAAACCACAAAGTAATTATTTTTGCAGTAAAGCTGATTTTTTTCTTATTTTTATAGAAAATCTTATTTTATCTTATATTACTGATATTTTATGGTTACACTTTTATTTTATAAAAAATTGGGCATTTTCAGTTCATCTGAGCTTGTGCTTTGTGACCTTGTAGGACAAAACCAGTTTGGGTCTTTCTGCTCTGCACCCACTGTTTTTAATAGAAATAATTTCTGCATGTCCCTCTTGTCCCTGCGTGGCTGCTGATGTTTTGCTCTGTGACGGCCCAGGAGGAGCCTGGGGAAGGGCAGGCGCTGGGCAGGAACAGGTTTGCAGGGGGCAGTGGTTTCATGGCCCCTGTGCTGGGCTCTCCTGCAGCTCCCAGCATCAGCGGGGCTCGCACAGAGCCAGGGATGCAGCCGTGGGGTGAAAAGCTCTGGATTTTCCTCCCAGCCATATCTGCCTACAGCAGGGAAATGTAAAAACAAACAAACAAACAAAAAAACAACAACAAACACACAAAAAAACCCCAAACACCACAACCAAAAAAACCGGACAAGACGGAGTCATCAGCGTGGCAATTCCTGCTGGCGAGGATTTGTGGAGTGCTGCAAGGTTGAGGCTTTGGCTGTTTCTCAGAGGAGAGCTAACCCTTACGGTGCCGAACGCAGCCGTGGCACTGACACCAAGCCCCCAGAGCCCTTTCCCTTACACCGTGAGCAGCACCCTGCAGTGGACGAGACACCCCTGGGTCTCTAAACTGGTGCTGTCCCGTTGAACAGCAGGAACACCAGTGATTTGGGCTTTGCAGGGTGTTGCTGGCTGAGCCCATGAATCCAAAAAAAATTGGACTTGTGTCCGATGAAATCATGACTGTCTGGAAAACCGCAGCCTGGCTCGGGCTGGTTGAAAGCAGCAGAATTTGCTGTCTGTGCGCTGAGGTTGCGCTGGGAGTTGGAGCTGTCGGTGTGTTTGTTCCTTTGCCGGCGCTCTCCCCTCTCTCCCGCGCGGTGGGCGGATGGAGCGGCTGGTTGCCAGCGGTGCTGGCTCTTAGCACGGGGCCAAAAATCACCCGCTGCTGCGGCTCGCTGCTGGAGTGGTTTTCCAGAGGCAAAGTCACTTTGCTGGGGCTGGACTGGAAGCGTGTGGTCATGGAGGGAGGAGAGAGGTATTTTTAGCAAAGACAAAAGCAACCTTCCCTCCTTCCTCCCTGTGCCCTAGAAAGTGACATCGTCTTGGATATCCCTAAGTGTGATTTTAGGTGTCTGTAAATGCAGTGTGCGTGCAGGGAGGGACATGTTAGATATAAAAGCAATGAAGCAGTTCTAGGCCAAGTCAGTTGTAAAGGATTAAGCCATAAAAACAATCTAATCGCCCGTGGAAAGCTCAGGATGTGCACTTGTCATCGGGGCTGCTCTCCTCGCCGCCGCAGCCTCTCACCCTCCCCATCGGAGTGTTTTGGACCATGCTGTGCTGGGGAGGAAGTTGTCGCAGCCAAAATTGTCACCAGAGGTGTATTGGGCTGAGCTCTTGGGCTGGCTGAGGGCAGAGCATCGTGCTGAGGGTGGTACATGGGGATGGTAGAGCCCTGGGCAAGGGACGGGCTCTTGGTGCTATTGCCACAGGAGCTGCTCATGGCCAGGGTCTGTTCCATCAGCTGGAAATCAATGAGACGGAAGCACAGTGTTGGGGTTGTTAGTGGCTGATTTTGCTGTGTGAATAAAAGGTGTAATGGCTTTGAGAAAGAAATCCCAAGGTCTTAAGTCACCCTGTCCTCACTCCCCCTCCCTTGCTCTCCCTTCTCTTCAACCTTGAGCTTTTCTCTTGTACGGCATCAGCTCACACCTTAGCTTCAGCAAAGCAAATCCTCGCCATGGGATCTTACCTAAATCCCCTTGGGAGCACCTGACCTGCTACCCCAGGCGGTACCCGAACCATCCCTGGTGCAACCTCCTGCTCCTGCATCCCTGCCCTGTGACCCGCAGCATCCCTGTCCCTCTGTCCCCCTCCTGCTGCAGAGCCCCCACTGACCCCAAATCCCTGGTTTGGGTCCCAGCACCCAGCTGGGGTGTTTGTGGCAGTGGGGCTTGGTGTGCTGGTGGGTGTTTTGTGGCCTCTGGAGGGCAGAAAGCACTGGTCTGCACTGGAGAAAAAAGATTCCTCTGGATTTTTTGTGTAAAACCCAGCACAATCCTTGCTGTCCAGTGCACACAACCCAAAAAGGGATTTTATTTTTTTTCTGCTGTATTTCCAATGTGGCCCGTGGCACTGGCAGCCCCAGCGAGGGTTGCTGTTGTGTTTCCACGTGACAGATGAGTGAGAGTTTTTGTTTTGATTTCTTTTTCCTGTATTCTTTTTTGGAAAGGGGAGGGAGGCTGCATTGCAGAAGTTTCAGAAAAGCTGTGCAATCTCAAAACAAGCTGGCAAAGTCCCAGCGGTCACTGGAGCTACTGGGAACCCTGGAGCCGGTGCTGCCAGTAAGCTGGGAGCCACAATACGGGCTTTGCCGTCGGTCAGCAGGGCTTAGAAACACCTTCACTGGGGTTATCGAGGGCTACCCATATGTCCACTCAGGGCTCCAGCGTTCCTGAAAGACACACGGGTTAAAACCACGCTCCCAGTTAAGGTGCTGGTGGTGTGACTTGTCCTGTCTGTGGTGGCTGCCCGGAGCTGGGTCTTGCTGGCCATGGCATCGGCGAGGTTTCTCTGGGGTTTCCTGTTTCTGACACAGCTTTTGTCAGCCCTGAAAACTTTTTTTTCCCCCAAACAAACAAGGAACATGAATCCTTTTTGTTTTTTTCTTTTTTTTTCTCTCTTGAGAGGAGGAGATGCGGGGCAAAGTGATTTCTGCCCATCCTCTCTGGCACACTATAAGGACCAAAGCAAATTCCCCCAGGCTGCCTGGATCTCCCCTCTTCTTTCTAAGACTGGCCTTGGCAATGTGAGGGTAAACCTCTGCCCACTCCACGCTTCCCAGAAATGCTGCACGGGCTGGAAATGTGCATCCAATTGTCGGCAAAGCTGTTTTCTATCAAACCTCCTCTGCCTGTGTTTACTTAAATAATTCCCCGAGGGGTTTTTCAGCATTGCGGATGTCAATGCCATAGCCCATGAGGAGGAAACCAACCTTGCATCTCCCACTCTGGCCATGAGACCCTTCTGAGCCCCCAACCGCGGCTCCCCGCCTCTGCGGATCATGCTGTAGCTCCGTGAGCAGACCGGGTGTGCAATGAGGTTATTTACAAGCAGTTAAAATCATACCCGCCATGCTAAAATACATGCTGAGATCATTTTATTTCCTCCCGAGTTTGAAACTTTAAGGATGCGCTTGGGTTCATTTTGTAAACTTTTCTTGGTACCCAGCGAGGGCTGGGACCTTTTCTGGTTTTTAAAACCAAACTGAGAGGCTTGGGAACACCTTAATGTACAACCACAGGCTTTAGCAAAATGCCAGAGAACACAGGACTCCTAATAACAACACAGGAGAGGGCAACGCCAACTATTAGTCCTCCCTTCTGCGGCTTGTGCCAGGTCTCTGTGAGCAAATGTGTCCCTGGAGACACCCTCCATCCTTCCTCCTCTGCTCATGGCACATCCAGCCACAGTCTGTCCTCCAAGTATTCATCTCTCACAATCAGCTGAGCATCCCGGAGCTCCCAGGAGCCGGACAGACTCCCGTGCTCAGCTCCAGGTGCCTTTTCCAGTTGCTTGAGCTGAGCCGAGTTCATTGGAAAACTGTTTAATACTGGTGTGGATACAGGTTAATATGCTTTGCTTGATACACGTCGTAAAGTTACAGTCTTGCAGTCCAGATTAGGCTAGATTAGGTCCAGCTGATTTTTCTTTCTTTTTTTTTAATGATGGAAAGAGGTTCAGTTTACATGGAGATAATTAACTGTCCTGATCTAGAGCCTCGCGTGAGCACGGTGGATGCTGCAAGTCATCAAGGACCACAGGCAGCTGCAGTTGGGGCTGAAACTCCCCCAGTGTTACCTGCACGGAGGCTGAGCCGTCTGCTTACCACTCAGAGTTCAGAAGGATTTTCCAAAATTGTGAATATGTAGAAGCACTGAAACAACAGAAAGGAGAGGGGCCCAAAGCCGGCTGCAGTTCAGCACAGGAGGAGTGCTGGCATCGGCTTCGGGTGATTTACCAACACCACGGCGGAGAATGCTGTCAGGCAAACGGTCCCCAACAGCAACAACACAACAGCAAACTTTTTTTCATCAGAATATCCTCCTAGGTCAGATCCTGGCATCTGTTGCACACAAGGGTAAGTCAAGATGTATTTGGGGACCTAATGCAATCGTCACTCGAGCGATGAAAAGCACCTACACAGGGAGAAGTGGCTGATGTGTCAAGAGATGGACTCCAGCAGCAGCTCGTCGGGTGGCATGGGGGGGATTTCCATGCTGTTTATCCGGCCAAAGAACTTGGGAAGAGACCAAAACTTCAAGCGTGGAAAATTTCTCCTCTTCATACGGATGTTGTGGCCGGTTTCACTGATGGAGAAGCTGCTCCCCCGGCGCATGAAGCGAGCCCGAAGGGCAGACCAGCTGTGGCCCAGCAGCTGGTCCTGGAACTCGGAGGTCATGAAGTAGTAGAGGACGGGATCCAGGCAGCAGTTGAGGCTGGCCAGGCAGAGGGAGACGGGGTGGAAGCGGAGTGCGCTCCGGTGGACGGCGCAGTCCTGGATGATGTTCTCGATCACCATCATGAAGAAGGGGAAGTTGATGTGGTAGGGGGTGAAGCAGATGAAGAAGACGGCCGCGCACATCAAGACCATGCGCAAAGCTTTCTGCTTCTCGCTGGTGTTCTGCAGCTGCGTAGGACAATCCCGCAGCGACTGCCGCATCTTCCAGGTGCAGCAGGCGATGATGCCGAAGGGGATGACAAACCCAAAGAGTTCTGCCACTGTCACCAGCGCGATGGAGGCTCCCGGGCTCAGCTGCTTCACCCCCAGGTCGGAGAAGCAGGTGTTGGTGCTGTTGGACAAGGCTGGGCTCCTCACCACGAGCAGGGGCAAGCATGCTGCCCCAACGAAGAGCCAGACAGCCGTGCTGATGGCCGCGTCATACCGCCGCTTCCAGCCCTTGGCTTTGAAGGGATGGAGGAGGAAGAGGTACCGCTGGATGCTGATGCAGGTGAGGAAGCAGATGCTGGCATACATGTTGAGATACTTCAGGTAGAAGCAAACCTGGCAAAGAAAACTCCCAAAGGGCCAGGTGTGGTTGATGTAGTAATACATCCGTAAGGGCAGCGAGAGGACGTGGGCCAGGTCAGCCACGGCCAGGTTGATCATGAAGATGACGGCTTTGCTCTTCTTGCTGATGAAGCGGCACAAGACCCAGAGAGCAGCGCTGTTGGCCAGGAGGCCGGGGATGAAGATGATGGTGTACGTGGCGGCGTAAAGGGTGGACTGGAAGGACATCTGGGGGTCGGTACAGTTCCCGGCGGATGTGTTGTTCTCCATCTTGGTTGAGTCTCTTTGCTCACGGAGTGATGGAAGCGGGTGGAGGGTTTCTGCAGGGAGGAAAAAAAGATGCTGTAAAGCCAAAAACTCTCCAGAATTTCCCTGGGGTGAAAATTTCAGCTCTGGGATATTTCAGGACCACTTTTATTGCCGCTATTATATAGTTTTCTGTCGAATTAGTGCTCTCTGGTATATCTACAAGTGATTTGGGTGAGTCTGTAAATAAATAGGGACTTTAAGTGGGTCTAGCCATTGTCTTTTCAGATCAGTGCAGCAGTCCGACGCGGATCGGCAGCAGGGGCAATAATTAGCATGATCAAACGATGCTGCTGGCAGGCAGCTGAGCGGAGCAGAGGCCGGTGGGAGAGGTGCAGACAGATCTATCAGGGCTCTGGCTCCAGATTTCAGGCTGGATTTATAAGCTAATCACTGGCTGAACACACGCCAGTCGCTCTGCTGGTCCCGCTAATTTAATTCCGGCACTCATGGCACATTGTGCAGGCATCGTGTTGTAGCAACAGAAATTATCCTCCAGCAACAGTTCAGGACATGAAGGAAGATAATTACATTTGTCTTTTAGTTACAGCAGGAATTCTTTTCATCCATTTACCCATTTCACCCCATCCAGCCAGCGCTGCGGGTACCAGCGGGTCAGGGGGAGGTCACAGGTGCGGCTCTCCGGAGGGGTGATGGATTTTGCCACTCGGGAGCAGAGCCTGTGGGGAGGGAAATGCTCTGCTCTTTTGGGAAGAGGCGATTCGGAAGCAGCAGGTTACAAACCAAGGGTTTGTAGCATCATCTGCAATAAAACGGGGCAGTTTTTCCCTTGGAAAAATTGGGTTGAAGGCCCCTCTACCCTGTTCTTCCTCACCTCCGTAGCTCTTCAGAGGGATGGCCACGTTTTCAGCCTCAGGAGGAAGGTTTTGTATTTATATACACATATATAGGCACATATATAGAGAGACAGCTATAAAATACAGCCAGCAGACTTTCAGCTGGCTGCCCGCTGCCTGCACCTCGGATGGGAGAAGGGTCAGTGCCTTCACCCGCGTTTCTGAGCATGTGTGGTGCTTACACCCTGCTTTCCGAACTGATCCCCTGCCAAGCTGCCTTCTCCCGTTTGCTTCTTTCTCCAGAGTTTGGCTGAAAAAAAAAAAAAGGCACGTCTGAAATGAAACCTGGGCTAAGGCACTTTTCGGCTGCTGACTGTGCTCTTGCTGGCAGCCCTGGGTCAGGATGTTTCTGGTTTCTCTGCTGGGATGGGGCAGGGCAGCAGGGACATCTGGCAGGAGAGGACAGCGGGAAATAAATCCCTTTGGTCCCTGTAGCATCCTGATGTGCTCCTCACCCGCCTGTCAACACACGAAGGGCTCGTGCTCAGCCCGTGCTCTTTGCACCAAGTCTTTCATCCTGGAAAAGTATCTGGCAGGAGACCTTATCTACACATCCCTGCAGAAAATAGGGAGGGAAAGCTGCTGGGGAGTGTGGGAATGCAGATATTCCCAGCTCTTGTCACCACAGAGGTGACACTTGCAGGTCTGGGCTTGCAAAAAGGATTATAGAGTGCCCGGTGTCCCTGTGCATTTCCTCTCTGCCATGCATCCCAGCCCAAATCCTGGAGACAGGACCCTGAGGAGCCTCCTTCCCAGTTTCCTCTGTTTTTCGGCTCTCCCTGGGAGCCTGGGAGAGGCTGTGTCTCAGCGGGAGGGCGAGCATCACTTGTGGTACCAAACACTTTCTGGTTTTGGGTGACAGCACTGTCAGGGCTCCTGGCAAGAAGCGCAGGGAGCTCCCCACCGACAGCCTCCATTCTGGGCTCAGGGCACTGCTAATTCACCACAACACTCCCTGAAAGGGTGGATTTTTTTATTTATTATTGTTTTTCAGTTTTTGCCTTGCCCCAAGCCCCCCTCCAGCTTCCCCTGCATTTGGCCGTCAGTGATGCTGATGTCAGCGATGCTCCCATGGGCTTTGGTTCAGGAACTTTATAAAGCTTGTACAAAATACTTCTTGCCATTGCTTGATTGTTTTCCTCTTTCATCTGTGCATGGATTTACATGCAGGCAGGAGTAGCAGGAGATTTTTAAGTGGCCAGCTGCACGCTGAAATTACAGAGGGGAGACCAGTATCGCTGCCAGAGCAGTCAGCCCCCTGGTCTGGCAATTCATTCAACGTCCAGTAACTTTGCAATTAATTAGGAGGCCAAGGCAGCTATCAAAACACCCGTGTTTCTTTTTCTGAATGTGTTTTCCTGGCGGCGTACGTGGCTGTCATTATTGGAAATCGCCCGGCTACTCTGAATCACCCGGCACCCCACCCAGCCCCGCGCTGCTGCCGTGCTGCAGTTACTGCTCCTGGATTCACTGGGAAACTTGCTCTCATCTTTTCCATGGGTTGGCTGGACAAACTGGGATAAAGATGTGCTCAGGAGGGGCTGAGAAGAGCCCCAAAGTTGGGGTGTAGCTGGGGCAGAACTGCCTCCCCCCAACCCTGCTCCAGCCTGGGATGCTGGGGGAAAAGCAGCCTAGGGAAAAAAAATTTTAAAAATCCACTTTTGGCTTGAAATAAGTTCCGAAGTAGTGGAAGCTTTCTGGCATTTGTGTTTTAAGCAATAATTTTGTTTGTTTAGTCCAAGCACTAATAGGAAATGTAAACAGAGCTGATGGGTTATGGCAGTTTGTCAGTCGTGACAGAACTCAAGTCTTTTGGGTAAACCAGGTTTTCCCCCGTGCAGCAGCCGGTGCGGATGCACCGGGCGAGACAGAGAGACGTGGGCACGAGCAGAAGCTGCTGAGGATGTTGCACCAGCCTGATAACATCTCTTGCAGAAGAACTAAAAAAACCCAAGCGATAACATTTCTCAAAACTGCCATAGCTTCGATCTACTGAATAAAACACGCAGCAGAAATGGAGCTTACCTTCCTGCGGCTCCCGTCCCTCGGGGGGGTGACATCCATGCTAGGGAGCAGGAGGAACGCTCTCACTGCTTTTTATTTCCTACCGATTTTTTCGCAGCAATCCCAGCCCTGGCGACTCCTCGTTCGAGTTCCACATGTTTTCGGAGCGCTGGAATCCTGCCGGCATCTGCAGCCCAGCACAGTGGCTGCAGAACAGGAAATCCTGTATTTTGTTTCTCTCCACCGCACCGAACGTGTGCAGTTAATGACGTGAAGACAACTGGGAAGGCGGTGACGTCGTTGGATCCAATGGCTGTGCCATAGGGACCTCGGACCAGGGATTTCTTTCCTCCTTTTTGCACGGACGCTGTGTTAGGGAACAGTGTCCTTTGGGCGAGCTGCTTCTGCTTTTATCCCCAGTCACTTACCATTTGCTTGCTAAAAACCATAAAATACAGAAGGAAAAATCTTCCAGTAAGTGCTCGCTAAAGGAAACCAAAAGCCGTGCCAGTGTAAGTTACTGGAAGGTAGCAATTTCCCTTCGTTTTCTTGGAAGTTTGGTTAACCTCAGACTATCAAGGCTATAGGCTGAAGCTGAGGGTTTAGACTATTTCTGAAATAATTTGACGGTTTAAGGTGCAGATTTTCCCAAAACACTATTTAAAAAAAAAATCATATGCACCATTCCCAATCTTTTTTTCTTCTTTTTTTTGCCTCCTTTAGTTCGTTTTCTGTGTGTATATATATATACACACATACATACATAATTTTTAGTTTTTCTACTGGCTGCTGAGCATGACCATCTTCTCTCTGAACTGATGGAAACTGGCAGGCATACGTTGTAGTGTCACTTATTATGGGCTGCCTCATTGCCAGCTGCGCAGTTTCCCTGGTTTACAGTGCAACATCTCACAGCCCAGGGCTTGCAGAGATAACAGGGCTGTCGGCACCTTGCCCGTTCTTACGGTAGGAAATGCGTACATGGAACTCTTCTTGCTCTGTTCATCTATTTTCTGTAATTGGTCCTATGACCTTGCAAAATTAAGAAATGTAACTGTAGGAGAGAAATGAAAGAAGGAAGCTATTATAACCTTTAATTGTGGAATAAGTCGCCAGTGCGGGGACTGGGATGGAGTGTGTCTCTTTCCCCCCCACTGGCTACGTGGTTGTTGGGTTTTCTCCATGCTGGCAGAGATGCTGAGAGCAGGGACCCAAGCGCGGCGGCATGGTGATGCGCTCCCTTGCTGTAAAGTGGTGCTTCATGATGGTATTGTAGAGAATGGGGAAGAGGATCCTTGGCCTGGAGTATCCTGTGGTCTGTGAGATGTGGTTACTTAAATCTGTTGGTCAATGTCCTCATGAAGGCAAAGGCAAGACCAGTTTATATAGTTTATAGACCAGCCTTTATAGACATGTCCTTGAGCTTCTTTGTTGTCATTTCCTTCTTCATCCTTTAAATGTAGCTTGTGGGCAAATAAGTACTGGTGAAGCCCCATGATGCTTGTCTCAGCCAAGGGCAAAGCGATTTGGAAGATGCAAGAGCTGCTTGTTGTTCCAGGTTTTCTTCTCGTGCATGTTTTTCAGCAGCTGATGCTGATCCCTGTCAGAAAGATCCATGCTGGAGTATTGTCAAAGTGTGCACAGACGCGTCGAAGGGAGCCCCAGCCCTCTCCGGAGGTTAAAGGTTTATCCCAAAGGGAAGTGGCTGGTTTATCGGGATATCCTGCCCAGGACATCCTACTTCTGTGTCCCCAGCACACATCCAGTGCTGTACCCTGCCGGCTCCGAGCCCTATTTTTAGGAACGTGTTTGCAGCAGGGCTGCTGGGGAAGGAGAGGTCGGGGGATGTCGGACCATCGCGAGGGTTGGACTTGCACCTCGGGCTTCATAACCACGTTGATTCCTTCCTCTGCTCATGGGCTTGTTGGAGTCCTTTTGCAGACAATCACAATCTTCCTGGCTGTGAAAGGCTGGATTGATGAGCCCCCAGCCTCTTCCTTCAACAAACTAATCAACCTCTCCATCCTCCTTCCAGCTACATGCAGGGTTTTGTTCAGTATTTCTGCTCTTCTGGCTCATTCCCAGTACTGAACACCCATTTTACGCTATGCAATGTTATATTTTCAGAAGGCAGAAGACACAAAGGAATTTTTAAATAACTGGGAGACTTTATCTGAGGCCTCCAGACACAGGTCGGCTTCACCTTTAGCCTGGCATCCTGTGGGCAGGAGGCCAAACGCATACGACCAGCGTCTCTTTAAGCACTCAGCATTTAGAAATATCTGACAGGATGCACCTGAAGGATGTATGAAAAACAGCCGGCCATGCGGGAGGAGGAGGGCTTGTTCACACAAAGCCCCTCACCCTTGTGCAGAGATTGCCAGGGCTCAACTGGAGCCGTCGGCACGTGGTTGGTGGGGCTGGGCGAGTCCTGGTGCCCTGCGGCACATTGTCCCTCTGGCCACTGCATGGTGGCCTCTACAGGGACAACATTTTTAGGAAGCTTTGATTTATTTTACAGGAAATGACTGTTGGTCACTCCTTACCTTTTTTGGCTAAGCCCTTGTGTAATCCATTTTTGGTCAAAATGCACCAAAATCTGTTAAGTGCAATGAAGGGTTTTCATACCTTGAGCTGGCTCCCAGCTGTTGAGCTGTTCGCCTGCATTTACAGCGTATTTTGTTTTTTCCCTGCACAGAGAGCTGGTAATTTCATTTAAGGAAAGAAAATGAAGCTGAGGGACTCACAAGGTCCTGCAGCTCAGACCCTGAGGCTGCAGAAAGGCGTTCAAGCCCATGAGCATGGGGTTTCTTTCCAAATAATTTTCCTGTGAAACACAGGAGGGCCCTTTCTCGAGCAGGAGAAGAATTACCAGACCTCTGATACCAGCTAAGATGGTGTTTGCTCGCACTGCAAACAAATGGGTGAATGGCACATGTGCTGGAGAAGGAGAATATGCCAGTAATATGAATAAAGTATATATTTCCTTCCCAAACCTGCGTATCTGTACCCAGCCTCTAGATTAGGCTAACTTCTCCCTTTCTGGGGCATCTCTGTTGAAATACTTTTTGTGTGTGTGTTTGCCCAAGGAGGATGAATTGTTGTTGTCTTATAGCCGGTGAGTCTGGGCAGTGGGACAAGCACAGGAGATAATCCAGGAGCAACATCATGAAATTGTATTTCCTCTTGTCACAATAATAAACATGTTTTATGGTGACAGGAAAGGGGGTGAATTGCAGGAACCGGAGCCAGGCACGTTGTGCCTTTGAAAGTGCGAGAGCGCTGGCAGGCAAAGGCAGCACCTGCAGCCCCAGGGCTTGTGTTCCATCCAGCACCTCCTGGCTCTGAAGGCATCTGACATACTGTCCTCCTTGATGGTAATGCTGGGTTTGTTTGTCTGCTCTTCTCTTGAGGCACACTGCTGAGGTTTTGGAGGACTTGAACTAAGGGCTTTGAGCTTCGCACATGGGACTGCGGAGGCCCAACTGCTTTCAGAAAATGACAAGTTTTCCTTGATCTCTTTTTTTCTTTGAGTTGTTGCTCTCTAGGCTAGCTCACCATCGTGACCACCTTGGGTAAATTTCTGTCGTGGTTTAACTCCATCCGGCAATAAGCGCCACGCAGCCGCTTTAACTCTATCCCAGCCAGAACTAGTCTGCTTTCCTGTGCACCAGGAGAGACCTTTAGACCAAGTTGTCTGATCTCCTGCACATCAAAGTGATTTGTCTGGAAAGGCTGAAAGTGTTGAGTGTGTGACTTTTCCTCACAGGCTGGGAAAGGACAGTTTGGGGGGGGTCTAAGGGAGTTCAGAGGCAGGAAGATGAAGGAGAGCATGAACAGCCAAGGTGCTTGGTGATGCCATCGTGGTGACAGGGAACATTATCCCTCATGGATCCCCCAAACTTCTTGTTAAGGTGAAGGATGAGAGAGCCACCATCACTCTTTGGACATCTAGCTGCTGCAGCAGGTATTCCCTGCCAGGTCCACATTATGACTTTCAGTATGTAGGGGACTGAGCAACCTGGGCTGGTGGGAGGTGTCCCTGCCCATGGCAGGGGGCTGGAACTCAATGAGCTTTAAGGTCCCTTCCAACCCAAACCATTCGGTGAGTCTATGACCAGAGTTACCAATTTCTGCTTTAGTGCTGATCTTGCTGTCAGTGGTGTGAGTGCTTTTTTAAGCTGTATAGATTTGGATCTGCTAAATAGTGGTTGGTTGAGATATAGACTAGAGATACGTATATATTAGATTCTATATATAGATCAGATACAGAGAGAGGGTTTCTGCCATCCTGCTTGCATGCAAGGATGAGCAGTCACTCCTCGCCTGGTTGCGTGCCACTGGCAGCACGCCCCCAAAATGGCTCTAAATCCAATGTAAGTGTTGCAGTTTGGGTTTTTTGGTTGTTGTTGGTTTGGGGTTTTTCTTTTTAAAAAGACACCAGTCATGTTAGAGTGGGATGAAAGCCCTTCTGCAGACAAGCAAGGAATCTGTTGAAGAATAATGAAAGTTGATGCACTCCAGCACTTGAACTCTTTGATTCGAGGAGGAGCTGATCCCATTCAGTATTTTAGGTACAAGTGACAACTATGAAACTCAACTTACGTTTGCAAAAATGCATTTATTTTTTAAGCATCAGTTTTGGGGAAGAAAAATTGTAGGACAAGCTACATAGTTACCATAACAGTGCCTTCAACTTGTTTTCACCTGACAAATGGAGAACTGTGTGAGAAAAAAAAAATCAGAGTAACCAGCTCCCAGTCGCATGCTAGCTGATCAAAGTCCATAAAAATCCTCAGAACAACTGTGGAAACTAAAGTCTCCTTCACTGACAATATTATACAATGTCTAGCTTATGAGAAAACTGCAAAATTGACAAAAAAAATTTGTGCTTCACTGTGTACCTGAGCATCAACCTCTGCTCTCGTTTTTAAAGGGACCAAGAAAACCAGAGAAGCCCCCCGTAACACTCTCTCTGTGAAGGCCACTTCCCTCAGATAGGGATATTTTGGTTTTTTCACCCATCTACATGTAAGATTAAGTTAATTGTGCTGTAGCCCAAAATCACCTTCTCACAAATGGGAGTACTACAAGAGTATTTAATGAGCATGTCTTTGCTGCCTTTTAGAGGAACTCCAGTGTGATGGTTATTTACACCCAGCTATTGTTTGCTTTTTGCCATTTTATTGCAACAGTCAAGTAGGAAAACATAATATGCAGAAAAATTTTGGCTGAGTTAAAATGTAATTAAGTGGAATCGAGCAGGTAGATTTAAAATTGTTAGGTTTAAAAGTGTTTCTGGTATTTCTTCTGTTTTTGTAGCAACATGCAAGATGCTGCTGTTGGTGCTTATTGTGAATTGTCCACATTCCTTTTGAAGAAATGCAGATTTTCAAAGGCAATAAATCAATGCCGGTGTTCAGCCAAAACAATCCCCAGGTATCGTGGGGATACCCTTAAGGTGGATGGGGTGAAAGTGGGTGGACTTGGCTGAAGAGCTGTCACTGATTTGAAATAAGGGGTAAATGGCATCCTTCCTGGTCACTGCTTCTCGTATCTTCATAGCTGACAAAGTTATAAAATGTAAACATTAAGATCACGAGAGGAGCTGGTGGAAAAAATCACAATGAATAATTTACTGAAGAAATAAGCCTGTGCTCTATTAGTGAAATCACCTGGGCAAGGACACCTCTCTTTTTTAACAGATGTGTCAATTGAGCCGTGATTTCACGCAGTGGATCCATCACAAGTACCTCTGGGCCCGAGAAGCCACACGCAGAAGAGGGTAAGGACCTGACCGGTGCCACCAACGTTGTCAAATCCACCAGCGCCCATGCTGGGTCCAGCTGGCCACCTGTGTCACGCTCCCAGTGGTCTTGCCCCTTGGGATCCGAAGACAAAGGCCATGTCCTGATGTCCCCCTTGGCAACGGGGACAGCTTGGAGGGGAAGAAAGTCCCTCAGAGCAAGGGAAGGTCCCACTCTCTGGAGTGTTTGAGAAGCCATTGGGAGAATTTGTCTTGCAAAGGGTCTGGCGCTGACTGTAGATGCAAGTTACGGGATGGGTCAGCAATTAAAGAGCAAACTTAGAGGTGGGTGAGGAGGAAACAAGGAACAAGAGCAGGAGGAGTGTGGGAAAGGCAAGGCAGAGGTAAGTGCGATGACCAGGGGATGCGCTCAAAGCCGGAGCTGCCAACCCCAAACAGAAGAAAAGCTCCTGGGACACTTCCACCGTTTCCTAGCACAAGCTTTGTCGCTCCCTCCTGAATATTTTCTAGTCCAGCAAGGTCAGGCCTGGGCGGCACAGCGGGAGGTGTAGTCATGCCAGTTGGGTTGTTCATCAGCTTCCCACACATTGGTCTTAAACAAAGTTTTATCTTCTACATATCAAAAGATTTCCGCTGCCACAAAACTCCCCTGATTAAACTTGCAGGATCTTCCACCACAGAGTTGGTAATCGAGTATCACAGAGCAGTCCCAGATTCCATGTGAAATATCTGAATTCTTTCCAGCTGGCTTTCTTGTCATTCCTTAACTGATGAAGCACTCTCCTTGCTCATGAGCCGGCTCCTGATGACCATGCTGCTGTGCCTTGAGATCTGGTCCTGAAACTCTGAAGTCATAAAGAAATACAGGATGGGATCCAAACAGCAGTCCAGGCTCGCAAGGCTTAAGCAAAAGGGTTGGGTGTAGAGCGTGACGGTGCTCAGAAAGCAGTCCGTAATGACATTTTCTTTCACCAACATGTAGAAGAAGAAGTTGATGTGGTACGGTGCGAAACACACGCAGAACACAATGGCACACATGGAAACCATCCTTAGAGCCTTCCGCCTCTCGCTGCTGTTTTGCAGTGGTATCTGGAAGCCCCGAAGAGAGTCTTTTGTTTTCCAAGTACAGAATAAAATAATGACGAGGGGGCCGATGAACCCAAAGAGCTCTGCTGTGCCTGTCATCAGCACGGTGGCCACCTTGCTGTCGATCTGCCGGACTTGAAGGTCTGCAAAGCAGGTATTGGTGTTTTTGGCCAGACCATAGCTCCGCATGATGGGGAACGGCAAGCACGCCAACCCAACGAAGAGCCAGACAGCCGCGCTGATGGCGGCGTCGTAGCGCCGCTTCCAGTCCTTGGCTTTGAAGGGCTGATACAGGAAGAAATACCGCTGGATGCTGATGCAGGTGAGGAAACAAATGCTGGCGTACATGTTGAGGTACTTCAGGTAGAAGCACAGCAAGCACAGGAATCTCCCAAAAGGCCACGTGGAATTAATGTAGTAGTATATCCGCAGTGGCAGCGAGAGGACGTGGGCCAGGTCAGCCACGGCCAGGTTGATCATGAAGATGACGGCTTTGTTCTTCTTGCTGATGAAGCGGCACAGGACCCATAAGGCAGCGCTGTTGGCCAGGAGGCCGGGGATGAAGATGATGGTGTAGGTGGTTGCGTACAGGCTGTTCTTGAACGTTATGTTGTGACTGGAGCAGGTTTGGTTGCTCTGTGTCATGACCGGGCTGCTGGAAACATCTGTCGTGGTGTAGGGCGTGTGGGTCATTCCTGAAGAGAACAAAAACAGGTGCTGTAAAGGCAAAGGCACCGCAAGAGTTGTCAATATTCATATTTGCATTTCCTATTTGACTGTTCAGTACAAAGTAGAGGTTTGGAAATGTCTTCTGTATAAAACATAGAATCCCAGACTGGTTTGGGTGGGAAGGGACCTTAAAGCCCACCCAGTCCCACCTCTGCCATGGGCAGGGACACCTCCCACCAGCCCAGGTTGCTCAAAGCCTCATCCAGCCTGGCCTTGAACCCCTGGGGTTGCATGATGGGGCATCCTGCTGCCATCCTCAAAGCTGCCCGTTCAGAGGTCTCCCACTACTCTCACAGAGGTGGGGGACCGTTCCTGCTGTGCCAGTCTCCTTGCTGGGCTCTGCCATAAACATGGGTGCTAACAGAGGAGCAGGAGAAGCTGCAGCTTCCATTTCTCACCACCCCAGCAGCCTCAGTTTAACACTTTTTTCCATCAGATAATTTTATTTTTAGATACTTCCAATTTCTGGTTCTCCTTTGATTCAGATCAGTAGGGGTGGTGAAGTGCCACGTGTTCAACTGTTGGGCCATCTTCCTTTTGTCAGCTGTTGTAAGTGTGACTTGTCTTCAACAAGGTAACACAGGCAAGAGGAGTTTGGTTTTATTAGGTTTTTCTCTGTAGGGTTACAATTCTCGTTACAACGGTTCCCTCCTGTGCCTAACGTGACTGTTAAAATCGAGTAGCAGCTTCCCATTTCATGTGGCACTGCAGACACTGATTCATTGCTTCTGACTCATTTCCTGCACCGCTGGCAAGGGGCATTGGCCAGAAAAAGTGTCTCTAGGTAGATATTAGTAACTCGTACCCTGTTACTAATGTTTTTTTCCCTTCATGTTACCAAAAAAAAAAAAAAAAAAAAGTAGCATGGAGCTTCAAATGACAGAGACCACAAATAGCTGTTTTTTCAGCTTGGTAATAGCACAGTACTTGGACTTGAAAGCTCAACCAGATGCTGTTCAGGGCTGCTATGGAAGGTGGTAATTCAGGCCCCTGAAATGCTCAGACGTGGCAAGGTCCCAGCATGGGACACGGGCCAGTGTCACCACTGCACAGTGGCTCTGGGTGACGGTGAGCAGGGCCACCTCACTGCTCCCTCAACTCATGCTGCTGCCAACTTTCTTGCTTTTCTTTTTTAGCCATGTCTTTCATTTTCTCACACTCTTCAAAAGGCGAGCTCTGCGTGTTTACCTCCTGCAGCACCCTCAGCTTGAGCAACTGGGCGACATCCTTTGGCTGCACCAAACATCAAGGAAATGCTGCAGCTGAGAAACCCTCCCTCTGGTCCCCTTCCTTCACTGAGACACACAAGCACGTGTGGGGCAGGTCCCTCAGCACGTGTCCCAGGCTGGTTTGGTCTCTCTCCAGTCTGCAGCTTGCTCCCAGTAACTCTCATCCCAGCTAGCTCTGGGGTGAGGTGCTCTGCTCCACAGTGAGGTGTCCCCAGCTGCCCCCGTCCCAGGACACCACAGCCTTGCTCCTGTCATAACACAGGGATGGAAGATGCTCAAGAGGTGCTGGAAACGAGGGGGGAAAATGCATCTGGCCCATGGACTTGGCTCTACCGGTCTGAGAAGCAATGCTGGAGTTCTCCTGCTCTCCTTCCTGGCACTGCTCAGGACACTGAGATGGGAAGTAGACAGGGCAGGGAGCAGAGCACTGGAGACTTAACTCAGGACATTGCTTCTTGCAGCAGAAAATTTGGGTTACATCCCACTAATTGGGAGTGCTGGGGATTTCTGGAGGTCTCTTGCCATCCGGTTCCCTGCAGCTCTAGCTGGACATGCTGTCCGCTGCCCTTCTCTCCTGTAAGAGCACTGCTCACAACACCCAGTTTCTGTCCCTTCGTGTGACCTGAAGCCACTAAAGAGCCACTTTCAAAGTCCCTAGCTGCCCAATTCCCCTGGGATGTAAAGGTCAGGCTGACTGGCCAGTGCTCCTCCAAACCACGAGCACTGGATGGCCGTGGAAACCATGGAGGATGAGGTCCGTTTGCCAAATGTTCTATTTTAGGGACATGCTCATTTAGACGCTGGCCAGTGGGCGCATGCTCTCCAGTTCAAATGAGTCATTACAGTCCATTTGCTTATTGAGGTCCCCAGATCCAGCTGGCCCGTATTTGCATTTCATGTGACAGCTATGGACCAGACCGCAACGTCAGCAACCTGAATAATCAAGTTCAGGCTGCTGACTCAAACCGGCCTCCGAACGGAGCCGTTTGGGGTAAACCCACAGGTAGAGGCCGTGTGTGCTGCAGCATGGGGGTGATGCTGCGTACCCACGCCTGCCACCAGAACTCAGCCTTCATTTCTCATTGCAGCAAGCACGGGGCTGGACTGCAGGGTGCCTGGGAGCATGGAGAGGTTCCCCCTCAGGCTCCATCTGCATCTGCTAATTGTCCACAAGGTGTCAGAGTTAATCAAGGCTTCATTTCTTTGCCCTCCTCTTTCAGGTGGTTTTCTAACCCTCTGGGGACCAGGGCAATCTGAGCGGCTGGAGGCGGTGGAGTGGTTGTGTTCTTCTGGGGGGATCCAATATTGAAAAAAACCTCTTGTGTTGCTGCTGTTAGGGAAAATAAACGTTCCTAGGAATAGTCCTCTTGTTGCTGTATTTACAGGTAGAAACATCCCAAAAAGCTGAGCTTTGATGGAGGCCAGGGAGCTGCTTTGGACCTTGGAACCAAAAGGTAATAAACCCCTAAACCCCTAATAAAAAAAAAGCAAAAGCATTAACACGGTGGATATATACCTGGGTGATGCCTGCTGCCTCATCAGGACAGGGTGCTTTCTGAGAATGAACGACTTTGTTACAAAGTCATAAAAATATGATGAGATTAAACCATCTCGTTAGACAAAATGCACCGAGGCGTATGCACAGGGGAAACGATGGGATTTCTGCCCTTCCTCCCACCTGTTCGGATTTAAGCTTAATCCCACACTGTCCCCTTATCTTTCCACCTGTGCCCAAAAGCAGACACCCAGAGATGCCACCAAATGTTGGTCTGAAATTAGGGCTCCAAAGCTGTTAAGAGATCACAGTCATTTTCCGCACGATGCGTGTACAGTGAAGGTGGAAGGCTGAAAGGATCCATCAGATGTTATCAACAGTTCTTTGTATGTTGCAGGGAGACAGCTCCTATTGTAAAGTTGGTTTTAGAATAATAAATTTTTAAATAATAATTGGTAGTAAATAAATACAGTGAGATCTATCTATTGCTCTTTACATTTTAATTTGAGTCTGTATTTCTGGGGCTGTTGCAATAAAGACATAACTACGTGGGCACATCACTACCTGTAGCTGGATGCTTGGAAGATAAATGGGGCATTTCCAGGAAAAAGATGTTCATCTTGAGAGGACGGAGAAGCACAGGAATGTCGATCCAGAGTCCTGGACCTTTCCGGCGTGCCCATCAGCAGAGGGGTTAATTGATGTGATTAGGACACAAGTGCCTCCACGCTCTGCCCTCACCGCACGGCCGAGAACATCTGCTGCTGCTGCGCACACTCTTTGCTGTGAAACCTCCACCGCCAGAAGCGGAAAGCTCTACAGTTAAGGGTACTTTTTCTGGTTTTCTTCTTCCCCAGAGAAAAAGAGCAGGGCAGGGCTGTCTGCTCTGTCGTGACGAGTTGTTTTCGTTTTGCAACACCAGCCTAGTTCTCACTCCGGCGGCTCCGGCAGCAGCTGACACGCGTCCACGGCAGGACGCCAGCCACCGCGCTGGGCTCTGGGCTGGGCGAGGGCCGTCCCACGGGGGGACTTCCAGCAGGGATGCAATTCCCATGGCTGGTGGTGTTGGCAGCAGGGCCAAGGTCCCTTCAGCCTGCCGCCCTCTCCTCCATCAACCTGTGGTGGGCCAGAGCTGACATACTGGCTCACCTTCTACGCGGTCCCCATTTTGATTTACTTTAAGAAATTTCAGATTCAGGGGCAACCTGCTCTGAACCTGTCTGAAACTGCCAAAGCACACGTGTGATTTAGCTGAGCTGAGGGTGCAAGTGGTGCAAACCCATCAGTAACCCCCTTTTAGAAGTACAGTTTTAAAAGCTTCAGCCCATTAAGTAAGTTAAGTTTTATCCAGACCAGTGACTGCAGCCTGAATTATGAATTTACATTGCCTCAGCATTCTCATTGGCAAAAACAAACCCAAGCAATCTTGCTATTTTTGTGATGTTGTGTCCCCTGACTAACATTAATTTCCTACTGTTACAATGCAGACAAAGAGCACGGGATGGCACAAAGACAGGCAGCATGCAGAAATATTTTTTTTTACGGTAATATAAATCATTGTTAGAAAAAAACAGATTTGCAAGTTTCCCAGTTTCCCTTACTGTCAAGTAAGAATTTAAAATAAAATATATTCCCTGAGAAACCACGCAAAAGAAAGAAACTGTGCCTGGTAACGCTGCTGGAAAAGATTTGGAGACCCGCTAATGACCCATGCTAGAACATTTTGCTTTCTCTAGCAGCAGCGATTTCATGCGGCCGCTGTTTCCACTCCTCCGTGTGTTCATACAGAGGATTGGCGCGCCAGGACGGCTGCTGTTTTTTCAAGCTTCAAAGCACCACAAATCTCCTCCTAGCACGAGCCAACCCCTAAGAAAAAGCCCGAGGAGAGCAAGGTTCTCCTGGGAAGCAGCATGGGCTGGTTAATGTTGGTTCTAGATCTTAAAGAAAGCTGCAAGCAGCCTTACCTTCTGGGGCAGGAACCCAGCCAAGTGCAAGCGTGCAGTCAGGAGGAAGTGGAGTGTCCCGGCAGCACCGCGCCGGCCGTGTTTTGGTGTGCGCAGAGACCTGCCTGACATCACGGGGTGCTGCAAGGTGCTGCTTTGCCTGCGGCTGGGGCGGGTGCTGGGCTGGCAGCCCCCACCTGCTGCCCTGGGACCCCCTCGCTCGGGTCCCAGCGCTGCCAAGCCCAGTCCCAGCCAGGCGTATGGGTGGTTGTCCCAAATTTATGTCCCTTTGTCCCAAGGGTTTGCTATCCCGCTGCTCCGCTGGGATGGCTCAGCACCCTTGGGCTGTGCGTGGGAGGAGGTGCTGCTCAGTGCAGGGCACCCCTTCCTCGTCTTCCACTCTTCCTCTGAGCTGCCCACGGGAACACTCCCAAGGTTTCCGCTCGCTCCTGGCTGGGAAGTTCAGCTCTGCTCTCACCTCCTGCCCGTGGGGCTGCAGACGGTCATTGCTGCGCGGGAGCCTCAGCAGGTGCTTGCCCTGTTTTGCCCAGCGCTAAGTCCTCTTGCCGTTGAAGTCCAACTTCCCAAGGGCTTTTTATAGCGCTCGGGTGAGCCTCGCTTGACATTTCTTTGGGACTAAATAAGCCTGCAGCTCAGGTTACGCTCGCTGGAGCTTGCTGCCAGCAATGTCAAGTGGTGGCACCTCTGAAACGGCTTCAGGCTGCACCCTGGCCCCGGGGGTAGATGCGTTAGTGAGGCAGGGACTTCACCTGCTTTGAGGATCCAACTGGATTTTCAGAAAGCCCCTGGGAACCTGCCCAGCTTCGCCTCTTCAGGATCAGCCTCTGGCTTGCAGCATGTGTGTGTCCCTGCAGCTCAGCGGTTAAACCCTCTGCGCCGTCATGGTTAATAATATGAAGCAGAACATCACTGCAGCCGCTGCCTGACCTGGGGACAATATACATGCTGATGTCAGGGTGCTCAGAAACCTCAGAATCCCAAAGCTAGTGTCTCTGATTCAAATAGGAATGCCTCACAATGAACACCCCCTCAAACACAGCGCTGTGATTTACGGCCGGTCCTGTTTCCATGAATTGTCGAAGGGGGTTGGTAGGAGCTGGGAGATTGTCAGATGTTTATTTTAAAATTATTTATGTGGGCTTCACGAAAAGCAACAGTGAGCTTTTGGCCAGTGTTGCAGTGTTTATCGGTACATCCTGTTTAGCTGATTTTTTAAGTTTTTCACCAGCAATGGGAACATATCTGCTGGAAATTATCCAACTGCAAAGTCATCTGTAACATGAAATCACGGCACCATACTCTGCAGCCCCGCGAGCGAAGCAGAGCTGCATTCGGGAACAAAAATTCAGAAACAGTTCAATGACTGACCTGACCAGCATTTGTGAAACACAAACATTATCAGCTCTTCTGCAGACGCTCTCCTGTCTGCTGAACTTCCATCCGTAAGGCTTTCATCGCTCACTCGGTTGTCACGAACAGACCTGACAGCTTGAGCAGGAGCCACAATCTTTGCAGAAAGGAGAGATGGAGTTAATCACAGCTGCACTTGTACGTGCCGGTACGTGAACCATTGCAGTCACAAAAGTGAACTATAACCATAAAAAAGGATGCTTGGGACAATACACCGGGTACTTAAGAAGAAGAAGGGTTCTTAAGAAGAAGTCTCCTTGCAGAGGAGATGCAGCTACTCCTGCTGCCCTGTACTCATGCATATACGTTGTTCTGGCAGCCTGGTTTAGGGCAGATTGTTATACAACAAGTGTAGGAACGAGAGAGAGGTTTAAAGGCACAAGTCATATAAAACCTGCAGATTAGTTCTGTTGCATTTCTTCGTGCTTAAATTTACCTAGTTGCGAAGTGGGGATAACATTTTCCCGTCTGAAACTGAAGGATGTTTGCTGGCTGGGCTTTTGTGAGCCTCAGCAGAAGGTTAAATCCCTTTCCAAACCTTTAAGCAAGCTGTCCAGTGACCTGCACGCTTGGTGCTGGGAGAGGACAGTGGCACAGCCAGCCTGGAGGGTTTGACCCTTTTTTGCCAGCATTGCATATCAGTTATCCTGCAGGCAAGGGGTGAGGAAGTGGCTTTTGCTGCTGATAAAACCGACCACACTCTCGGGATCTTGCTGACAGTTATACCGGTCACAGATGTACTTTCCCCATAGATCCGTTTGCCCTCACTGTGCAGGTAAAGCTTTGATTTGCATAGCCTGAGACTGTTCCCACTTTGGTTATCGCTTACCAGAACAATGAGCTTGCCAGAAATATTCACTGCTATGGTTACCTACGTTAGAGGAGAGCTTGGCTCCTGCAAAACCGCCTGGGCAATATTTCCTGGGGTCTAGAGAAGGGGCTTGACCTCTGCTATGCTTGTGCTGCCGGGGGTCGGTCACTCGTGCACCTTCCTGGGGTGCTCTGCAGCAGGACTTTTGCATCCTCCACTTTGGAACGGAGAAGCCCCATGAGGAACAACATCCCAGGGCAGAGGATGCTGCAGCCAGCAGAGCTGACCTGGGGCTCAACCACAGCCGCATGTCGGTGCCCGCGCTGCCGCCGTGGTCTGATGAATAATGGAGCGATGCATGCTCGCGTGGCTTGAATGCAAAAAATAGCCCTGCATTTGCCTCTTGGTCTGTTGGGGCACTTGTTTCAACCTGCAAGAACAAACACATGTAGGAACACGTTTCTGTGCCTTTTTCATGCTTCTGTTTCCTTCCTGCGTTCTTCTCCAAAATCCCAAACGAGGTTGCTGCTATGTGTCTTACCAGGCGTGAGCAGCACCAACGCATTTTGTTTTACAGGATATTTGAAGCAGTTTTTCTAGATAATGCATGTTTGCCACACCCTCAAGGGAAGAAGTCCCACGAGGAAAAAAAAAATCATCTCCAATGGAACAAATTACAACCCTTTAGTGGGAACCAGGGAAAAACCAATTGCATGTCTAAATTGTTGTTAGTGTCACTAATATTATGTAATTATTACCATTTGCCTGAAATGGAGATTTAGAGTTAGATTTGATGTCATAGCAGGGATAGCAAATATATTTTGTTGTCAACTCAAGCCTTCGTAGCATGGAAAAGCAGATATTCACTGAAAGATACCACCAAGAAGTTATAGAGTTTTGTCAAAAGCAAAGTAAATGTTTGTATCTTGACTGTCTATCTCCTTATGGAGAATTAGACAGGTTTATTTAAAGGAGTGCAATCACTTATGACAGAAAGTGAAAAGCATGCATGCAGATTAAAGTACTTAAATGTGATGTTTACTGTAAAATCCTCTTGCATGCTCGAAATCAGAAAACAAAAAGAGGAACACAGAATATTTCAAAATTCTGTGCTTTTATCTACCTATCAGGGGCCCCACTTGGTAGTAATTTTTTTCCGAAGAGAAGAGAAGAGAAGAGAAGAGAAGAGAAGAGAAGAGAAGAGAAGAGAAGAGAAGAGAAGAGAAGAGAAGAGGAGAGAAAGCGGGCGTATTGAAATGGTAAAACCAGCTGGGTGCACTGTGGGAAATAATTTCCAGTTACCTGCCTGTATTTTCTGGCAGCTGAGATATCATTGCTCACCAGTGACCCTTTTGCTGTCGCAGAGCTCCAGTGCCATGGCACACTTAAATCATGTTGTTAATCACTTCCCCTGCTCCTAGCACAGACACACGCATTACTTTTGTCCAGAAGAGAGGCAGATTCTGTTTGAAATAATAGGGTTTTGATTCAAACCACGAGCATTTTGCTAACAGAGAAGCCTGCTAGTTCTGGCTTGGCTCATCACTTACTACATCCCACAACACTCCCTCCCTTCCGTGGGCTCTTGAACTGTGAACAGATAATGAACCGAAAATGATCACCTCCAAGTGTTCCTACAGTGATGGAAACATCCCTCCCCGACAGCAGAAGGAGAAAGGAAATCTCAGAATGGTTTGGAGCCTGGGCACACAGACCCTTGGCAGCTCACCCCAGGTTTTATTCAGACCAGCTGGTTACCCTGAACCGCTGGAGCAGGATGAAATTATTTTCTCATGGGAGATTTGGGGCTTGCCAATCGCAGCCGTTGCTCTTTTGTTATTGTCATTTACATCTGAAGTTCTGTTTTTCAGCAGAAACTAAAAAGGAGGAAATATGTCTTCTCCTCTAACAGACCAGAGCCTTCTGAGAAGTATTTTCCATGCAACCGATACTAAAAATATCTTCATCGGTTGTCTTTGCTGAAACTTCTTTGCCATCCTTCACAGTTCAGAATCTTTTGACACACAGAATCTGCTAGCCTGCCGCCTTTTGGAGGGGATAAAAGAAAATGTTGTGGGAGAAGGACCCGGGGGGTCAATACGTGCTTATTTTTGTGATTTTAATTTCTTTGCCCAGTTTGTCCAAGAGGTTTGCAAAAGTTCTCATTCCAAGGGGGTCTGTGTAGCAGTGAGTAACCCTGTAGCAGCTGCTGCAAGCCTGCACGTGTGATTCCTTTGCTTTGTGCCAACTGCCATCGCTCACTGCCCAGCAGTGTTCCTGGAACAGAAAGACCGGCACCGTCTGGTGAGAGCCAACAAAATGTAAAGATTCTGCAGCTGACAGGCTTTAGAGCTCTCTGCGTAAGGATCTTCTGCTATCAGATCGTCTACTAAGGGAAACAGAATCGGCTCAGGAGCTATCTGCTGGAGTTATGTCAACTCTTCCACGCCAGTGACTAACCCCTCTTGTGTTGGCGAGCCTGTTCTGGGAGCAGTGGTGGTGAGTGGTGTGGACTTGTGCATCCTCCGGTTGTCGCCATGGGGAACCCACCTGAAATATAACAGCTGGCTTTTGGAAAATGAGGTTTTCAACCTCTGTTGGAACCATTGGGGCACTCCCATGCCCGCAGCTCACCCTCCTGCCTAAGCCAGCAGATGCGATGACTGCAAAGGGCCTGGGTCAGCGGGGGAGAGCTCGTGAAACTGGTGTGGGAAGATCCATGGTTCTGAGTTGGGGCATTTGCATGTTTGCAGTGCTTCCTCTCAGCACACCGGAGGAGTTCCCATCTGTTAGGTGACACTGCTTACCAGCACAGCAGCGCACATCGGGATTTAACACACGGGGAGAGGCAGAGGAGTGGGCACCAGGAAGGCTGGAAGGAAGAGGAGGCTGCTTCAAGGGCCATGGGTGTGCCGATGTCCCCAGTACTGCCTGTGACATTGCAGGCTGCTGCACCCTGCAGACGACGGCTGCAAAGTGAAGGGAAAGCATTTTCATGTGAACTCTAATGCGAAAAGCAACGAACTCCACAGGGGATTCCCAAGAGTGGAAAACACCCTCCTAGCAAATATGAGCAACCTGCACTCGTGTTCTTCATCACATTTGCTTCATACGGCTGTGCTTCCCCTTTCACTTCATCTGGGCAGGCAGCAGCAAAGGTTTCAGCAAACAGAGAGCTTTGTTAAACTCCAAAACTAGGAATAACTCAACAAGAATGAGGTCAGACTGCTAACATACACAAATGAGGGTCAGACCAAACCACACCAGGGAAAAAGTCAAAGCAAGTCAACTAGACTCAATCTATCAAAGTGCTGGTGGGGGCTTGGCACTAAAGCTAACCCCCTGGAAACGTTTTGTGTCTTCTGTCCTAAGCCAAAGCCAACTGCAGCTGAAGGAAGATGAAATCCTTCCCAACTTCACTGGCCGCCTTTCAAAGTCATAACCAAGGGTGTGCAGCCAGCGGTGCGTGGGCTGAGACCCAAGGAGCCGTACGTGCTGCTGGCAGGTCGCAGGCTAGCAGGGATCCAGGCTGGAAAACTGTCCCCAGCGGCAGAGGAGCCAAGAGGGTGCAGGAGGGCTATGGGATACAGGACGAGTGGGACTGCAATGGACACACCTCCTGTTGGTGCTCTGCAGGACAGGGCTGCGCTGGAAATGGGATGTTTCCCAGGGGAGGTTAGGAGGTGTCTGCATCCCCAGAAATTGTGCAGAGCTGGCAGCATCGTGCCGATTGGGGCGGTAAAAGGCTGTTCAGGTGCTGTGCAGGACAAACAAAGTGTCTCACCAGCGTGAGCACAGGGCTAGGCATGTGCCCAGCTATCAAGCTGTAAATCTGTTCAGAGGAAAAAACAAGTTCAATGACATCAACAACCATCACCAGGAGACCAACAGCAAAAGAAATATTTCAGGTCTGATCTGGGTAGCTTCCTGCCTGGTAAAGGACTCCAAGGAGCCTGATTCATGGGAGAAAAAGGGTCATGAAACAATCATTTTATCACTTCATTAAGATGAAAGCAGCACTGGCAGTACCTACAAATCAAAGCATCTGCAACAAATATTTCTCTGGTTGATTGGAATAATGAAAAGACACGAGAACATTTTGCTCCTATCGCTACTTTCCACAGTTCTAACTGAGCAGGATAAAGCCTTGGGAGTTCATCCTTGGGAGCCGGTTTAATTTCCCTGCCCAAAGGCAGAGGTGCAGGGATGTGTGTACATGGTGACAGAGCAACTTTATCTCTGTGGCATCCCATGAGAAGGTGGATTTGGTCTTCTGAACCTGGTGGGAGGGAGCAGGGCAGGAGCCAGCAGCACTGCGTGTCAGCCCTGGGGCCGGCTGCCCGTTTCGGAGAGCTCTGTCCTTTGCTTGCCTCCCGTGAGGACTGTTAAATCCAGCTGTGTGTTGGAAGGAATGAGTAAGTATTTACTACTACAGGCAGTTCCTTTGGACAGAGGAGTCAAGATTTCCTTGGCAATGACAATTCATTGGCCTGTTGATTTTTTCAGGCACTTCTCCTTTTGATGATTTCTCCAGTGTCTCTGATTTAGGGTGTCTCTGTTTTTCTGTTTTCTCTTTCAAATTTGTCTTTCACTCATCAGTCACTGTTTTCCTCTGACACCTGGGGAGGAAATGCAACACAATGATATCTTAATTCCTTCTGCAGCACGCTGCAGTTTTGCCATGCTTTGAGCAGAAGGCATCCTTCAGATTCTGCAATGACACAATGGTTAAGATACATCCTATTTTTATTATATTTTTTCCTGATTTTCTCACTTTTTTAGCTTCTCACCTATTTAATTTTCTCTCCATAATGTGGATTGTATCAAACTACCGATTCCTGAAATGGTATTTCTAAAGATGGAGTATCAGTCGCCTTGAGGGATTTGACTCTAAGTTGGTGTTTCTAATCATATATGATCAGATATAGGATTAATGAGCTAGGAGAAGGAACATTGGTTGCCTTTGAGTCAGTTAAATTTATTTTTTCCCCTGTTTTTCCCCAGTTGTACTTGGAGAGAGAAAGTTCAACCACCAGTGGCACCACCCTTGAACCAGTACCACAACTCCATCAGGGCTTAAATCTGAGCTTTAGCTGGTAAAATCCCATGCAAACGTCCCACGTCATTTCTAGGGCTGGTGAAGCTGTTGCACAGAGATCAGGCCCACTCTCAGTGCCTTTGAGCTGCGTGTGTGCGTGCAAACATCAGGCACTAACCACCGACACAGCTCGCAAACGGCTTCCCACGCGCCGTGCACGCTTAGCTACCTGCGTCATCCGGGAGCCAGGTCACAACCCTCCTACTGCCCTCGAGAAAACACGCGTCCCACAAACTTCTGGTGGGTCTTTAATTGGATTGTAACTTTCCTTTTTTTGCTGCTTTAGAATGGAAAGCTTTGAGAATCTTTTTGGGAGGTTCAGAAGAAAGCTTTTGAGGTAGGGATAGTGCCCGCTGAGAAACCAAAGAGTACGGGCTTGGGGGGTCCAAGTGCGGAACATTCCAATGAGTTGCCAAAGAGAGAAAAAGGTTGGAATTGGCTTCTTAAAGAGTCTCATTGCAGACTAAAAGCAAAGTTCCTTATTTCCCGTCCTCTGTGGAATCAGTGGAAGAATGCACTACAGTCCTGCCATCCCCTGTCAACCAAGCCATGGCTCATCCCAGCTTGCACTGGGCTCTGACTGGGAAATTAGAATTGCCTGTGAACTAGAACTGGACACTGTGCTTTCTCATTTCAGGCTGGGTTACTAGGTTTGGGGCTTTTTTGTTTGGGTTGGTTTCTTTTTTTTTTTTTTT
>WKFP01014742.1:667220-696543 GCA_011057875.1 Pterocles orientalis
TTTTTTTTTTTTTTCTGTTTACTCTTTGTAAGCAGAACACAGATGTTTCCCAGATCTGTCAGTAATTCTCAGGTTCCTCTTCAACGTCAATATCAACCCCATCTCTACTTTTCCCAGGACATCTCAGCATCTTTGCATCTAGATAAAAACATTTTTAGTCACAGCAAATGACAAAATACATTGCCTCAGATAGCTGTATCTCACAAATTCAAGGTGCAATCGTGTTTTTTTTTTCTGAGAACGATTGTACAGTTAAAAAAAAAAAAGAAACCACTGGTTTGTGGTCAAGACATGCACGATGATGAGAGAGTTTTACTCAATTGAATAATGGTGTCAGGGTGCAAAGATGAGCCATGGTGATTTGTACTTCTTTCTTTCTTTTCTTATCTTTCTTTCTTTCTTTCTTTCTTTCTTTCTTTCTTTCTTTCTTTCTTTCTTTCTTTTCTTTCTTCTCTTTCTTTCTTTCTTTTCTTCTTTCTTTTCTTTCTTTCTTTCTTTTTCCCTGGATTTCAGCAATAGGGAAATGCAACTTTCACCTGCTGAAAATGACATTCGGGTCTCATCTAGAAAGCGGAGAGCGATGGCAACAAGATGTATTTTTGCTTCCTAAAACATAGATAAACGCCATCGCAGAAGCTCTGCAGTGGAGGGAACTCATTGTCTCTCTGTCCTCATTTAATGAAAATAAAAGATTCCCAAAAGAGGGAGGGTGGGAACTTAGATCCTATCGTGGTGCTGTTTAAATGTGACCTTTTTCACATTAAGGAGCAAACTCATCACAGATAGCTGAGCAGCCTCTTCCGTTACAGCTGTATTTTTTAAAATTACATGTTTAAGCCCAAATAGCTATTTCTTCAGGCAAGCCCATATTTAACTTTCATCTGAAACTGGCCCGGAGCCATACATGGCTGCTTTCTGCTCGCATATGCTGGGTCTAGACCCAGTGCATCTGAATATTTTTGAGTTATAGGAAATCCCATACTTCATTTTCGGACACTTAAGTGACTACAGAGGCTTGTGCAGGGCTGAGGGGTTTCTCCTGCAGCCCAGGGGAGGTAGGATTCTCCGGAGAGCGGGTGCTGCAGACAGGGAGCTCGGAGGAGAAGCTGAGCCGATGGGTGCATCACCTTCCCCTCCCTCTTTTGGCTCCGTGAGTCTTGAATTCTTGGCGGCACCAGTGGAAAAGCTGAGATAGGAAGGGTGGAAAGGCACCCTTCCTTTTTACAAAGAATAATGACAAGGGCAGCAGTTAGGGCAGCCTCCCTCGGGGTGTGTGACGGGGGGTGGAACCCACCTCGAATGCCAGCACGGAGCCAAGCGGGTCCTCCAGCCACGTGGAAATGGCCAAGGACAGCGGCAGCACACCACAACTGCCAGGCGCTTGGTTTCTTTTGGTTTATTTTAAGTGTCGCTACAGTTTGTGAGGAGCCTGTCCTGGCAGCGTAAGTGTGCTGCGAGCACAGGGACTGGGTGACCCAAGCTGTCCGAGACATTGGAAGGAAGAGCTCTGTCCTGGGTTCCTGACTGTGGCCGCAGGTCTGGTGCCTCTGTCTTACCAAAACCACTTCTGAGAGCCCCAAGTCCTTTGTTCAACCCCAACCTGACTGTTTGGAAGCATGCTTGCTGATGGGAAGCTGATCACCAGGGAAGACAATCAAAAGATTTCCCTGCGTAGGTCACCAAAGAAAGCTTTGAGGGAAAAGGCTTTTTTCTCAGCCTGTTTCTCAGCCTTGGGCAAAGGCTGCTAATGCTGGAACACCAGCTGCGGAGCTGCACAGCATCGGCCTGGCTGAATTCACCCAGCTTCCACATTCGTGCACAAAATTTTCACTTTGGAGCAGTCTGTCCTCTTCTGCCCTGTTGTATAAATTTCTCCTGTACCCCCCATTGCTTGTCCTGATTTATTTCACTGAGGTGTGACTGCCCCGACCCGAATCCAAACCGTCTCTGCCCTGTTGGACAGTCCTGCGGGGCACAAATCCCCACGTCTCCCTGCGCTGTGGTCACAGCAGAATGCTCTACCCTCCGATGATGGGCTGAGCAGGGCGGCTGTGACAGCACAGTTCCTTGCATCAGCTGTCTGGATTATTTATGCAGCTTTGCGGGCAGGCTTCAGAGCCCACACTGTCTCATGCAGCTGTGGCTAGACTGTTATTAGCTCTCCTGGCAGCAGGTCTGAAGGCTCCCAAGCTATGAGATGAAGCATAGAGAGGCGTTGGTGTATCGATGTAACTTCCCTGATCAATTATTTCAGCATCTTGTGGCCTTTAATGTGCTCAGTTTCACAGGGCTGAGACAAAAAGCTTCTGATTTCTCGTGTTGGTCTCCATCCCTTTATCCACAGCCATTCGTGTCACTGTTTGTTTGCCTCCAGGGCCCTTGAGACTTCCTAAAGACCCAAATGTGCCCAGCAGCCCATGGCAATCTCGAATCGCTCCCTTCTGACACAGCAGCTGGTTCTCAGCCCGTTCGGTGCTCCATCCAGAGAGGGAGGCGCCCGCCGTGCCGCTCGCACTGCGTCTCGCTGGCAGGATGGGGACCTCTCCTTATTGCTGTGCTTGCTGACCTGTCTCTGGGCTGGGACTATGGATGGAATGAGCTGCCTGTCCCGGGGGGTTGCACCCGGTGGGTGAGGGCACTGTCTGTGCTGGGGTCACCCTTGGCTCCCAGGTCCTCTGTCCTCGGGGAGCAGCCACCTTCATGCTCCCTGCCAGGCTCCTGCTCAGTCTGTGGTTGTACAGAATTTCCCGAGAATGCCCAAATAGCTGCTTCCTCTCAAATAAAGGAGCTGGAGGAAATTAAGGACTTGTGGGCTTCAGGATTAGTGTCAGAGTGGCTAATTTTAGCTTTTGGAATGGATGCAGAACTCGATAAGGTGTTGGTGCTTTTCCCAGGGAAAAGTAAAGCATCCTAACGTGGGATGTACAGCAGCCAGCAGCCTGAGCTGGGCTCGTAGGGAGCACCGAGCCCAGGGACCATTTGTTACTTCTATTTTATTTTTAAAGAAAACACTGCCTGTGCTGGAGGTCTGCTAGCTCTTGCCATCAGGAGGGAATAAACAGAGGGTTTCTGTTGGGCTCAGCCTCTCCAGAGAGTCTGTAAGGACCTTGTTGGGGCACAAGCGAGCACTGTGCTGTGAACCACTGGTGCTGGGCTCCTCCCGTAGGTACCAGGAAGAAATGGGCATGGTTAGGGTGGAATCCTTAGATGCCTCTTTGAGGAGAAGCTAAGCTTTGCTCTTGTAAGTACCTGCTTTCCCCAGTGACTAAAGGGAAGCCAAGATGACTAATCAGCATCTAAGGTGATGCAAGTTGTGTCCCACGCCTGGTGTCTGGAGCCATGAAAAGACTGAGATCAGATCTGCCTACACATGAGAAACTGCAGGATGTCAGTTTGGGATCAAAGCTCCTAAATTTCACTTAGGTGAGCTGCCAGAATCCTTTTTGGCTCTAGCCTGGCACACATGGCATCAGGGTCAAAGCAGGAGCTGGGTTCCCCTCTCCAGCCCAGTGCCTTTCCAGCTGCTGGACTGTTCCTTCTTCCTTTTGGCGATGAAACCGCTGGTAACGGGGCCGTGGTGCCCCTGCCAGCCTCTGCCGCCCGGCCCTTGCTCTCGGGCAGGCACGGCTGTGGAGTTCATTTCCATTTCAGACAATTGTGTTTACAGGGTCAATGGTTTTATAACTGTGACTTATTAGCTTCTTGGGCTTAGCTGCTATTTTAAGCTTATTGTTCAGCTCCAAGCTCTGCCCAAATGGCCTTTCGCTGGCTGCAAATGTGCCTTCAGAGCAGGAAGGAACTTGGCTTTGTGAAGATTTATGTCCCTTTTAACCTCATTATGTGACTATTTGTAGCAATAAGCTTCAGTTCCACTTCAGATAGTGAAATTTCTGTAAGCAGTTGTTTGCCGCGGGCTATAAGGTATCTGCTACTGAAATGTGATGAAATGAAGCAATTTCTGTGTATGAACCATGGAAAGTGTGATATTAAAGTCTGGACCCTGCCTCGAACTGCTTGTGCAGAAATCTGAGGATGTGGAGTGGGAAATACAACTTCTGTGGAGCAATACAAGAAAATGTTAATTTCTAAAAAACATTTCAGGTAATTTAAAATAAGCTCTAAATGTTTTCTGGCTGAAATTAGAATGAGTGAAAAAAAAACTCTGTAAGTGTAGAGAAAGCAGAAGATTATCTCGCTGTTATTGAGAAAACTTGAAATGAGGAAAAGGAGTTTCTTTGAAACAAAGAACCTTACGAAATTTTGATAAAAAGCACTGTAACCACTTCTGGTCTGAGAGACATTTCCATCAAACCGAACTTTATTTTAGCAGTAAATACATGGATCCCTGTTAATCCTAGGAGATACCACAGAAATTGCATCTGTCATCTGATGTTGCTACAGCTGCCACATCACTTAGCAAATTTATTGGCAATTCATGACTCAGCCCTCCATGTGTGTGGAAAGCAGCAAGGGCCAGCTCTTCATTAGGGTGTTAACGAGCTTCAGCTTTTTTTCTGTTGGGTTAAGGAATGGAGACACCTTCTGAAAAGAATCCTTAAGGATGAGCTGATGTTAATAAATGATCTCTCTCCAAACATCACTGGCACAAGTTACCTCCCAGACTTCTATCTCAAACATCCAGCTTTGTTACCAAGAAGGATTTTTGGTTGCTGCTTCCCTGGAAAGAGCCATGCCAGCCGATCTCGTCCTTTAATTCTCTAGCAAGTTGCAAAAGCGCTGGAACATGTGCGTTAGCAGAGCAACAGGATGGACATTCTGGTGGGTCCAAGCAAAGCACTGGTGCTTTCAGTTTGGAATTAAAAAAACTTTCGAAGAGGTGTGAAAGTGGGGAGCAAAAAGTGCTTTGTTCTTGTAACCTCAAAGGAGAAGTGACTTTGCTTAGGTTTACCCTTTAACAGGTGTTTTGTCTTTAGTTTTAACCACGCCGTCTCTGCTTTGAATGTCAGACGGTTTCACACCAGCTTCTCATGGGGAGCTGAGGGTCTTCCAGATTGTCTCTGCTGGCGATATTCCTGACCAACTATGAAATTATAAAGGCATCAGTAGTTTGGCCGCCTTGGGGAACAGTCCCTGTTGTCTGTCTTGTTGCAAAAGGCCTTCTATAATTGTATTTAAAGTCTCTGATAATGGCCAAGTTCCTTGGATGGTGATGGCACTCTGGATCAGGGGGTTCATACGGGAAATCACCAAAAAGCACACTCATACCTCTGTTTCTTGTGCTGCTGATCCCTGGCACGTGTGCACTGCTGCCCGCAGGACTGGGGCTCTGCCATCGCTGTGCCGAGGGGTGGTGTTGCCAAAGGGTGACTCTGGGCTGGGGTTTGGGGGTGATTTGGTGACCCACGAGCAATTCCTCACAGCAAGGCAGTGGGAGCAATGCTGGAAAACAGGCACAGCTGGGGTGAGCTGCTTGAACAGTTTGATTTAGACGAGCCCTGGTTTGGGGTTTTTTCTCCTGTTCTCACCATCCTTTTGATTATCTCAGTACACATTTGAGGGGAGTGTTCTGTTGCATGCCAGTAAGTATGCTGAAGTAGCGTGTACGGTGTTTTTGGGGAAGAAACATTATTTCTGCAGGGGTATTTTAGAGCTTATTTGGGCAATGGGCCGGGCTGCCTGGAGCAGTACATCAGAACTGAGCACCAACGCCCGAGAGCAGCCGCTGCTGTACCATGGCTTGAAGACCCTGCAGAGCAGAGGTGTCCTCACCCGCCCCCCGAGCTGCTCGGGGCAGTTCCTGCTCTTCTCCTGTGTTTTCCTCTCTGAACACATGATGGCAGTACATGCTTTCAGCACTACTTAGGATCGTTTGAAAATAACCGAATGCGAACTTCTAATCCTTTCCTTTACAGTAGCTTGGCAGAGATGGAAGAAGTACTTATTCTCCCATGTCTAAATAGCTCTTTTTCCTTTCCTTTATGAAAATGCAATCCACTCCTTACTCTCCCCCTTTAATTCAATTCCCCTTCAATTCAATTCTGCCCTTATTCCATTTGTGAATCTTCTCCTGGTGCTGTGTCCTGTCGCTCTGAATCGCAGTGAGGCTCCCCTGGTGTAGATGACCCAGATTTGGGGTTTTACCCATAGATGCATCTGTAGATTGGGGTGGTGCAATGGGAAAAGCAGTTTCTGGCATTGGAGCAGAAAAGTTTCATCAAAGGAATCTGTCAATGGTGGGCTAAAGAAGGCAGCTCAGAGGAAGAGGATCGTCACAAGCAGTTGTAGGGGGAGAGATTCTTGCTATGAATCTACGGCATGAGGATTTGGAGTGTCTCCGGCTACCTTGGACAAGTAGCTTTTAGTCGAGCTGTTTTTGAAGAGCCCTAAGGAATTTCTTTTTAATAACTTATTTATTTTTCTTTTATTTTTTCTTTTTCATTTCTTTCTTTAATAGCTTCATCCATCTCTCAGTTAACTTGAGCGAGCCACAAAACTCAGCAGTGCTGGACTGTGCTCCAAAGGAGTGGCTGCACTGCCCCCAGGAAAGCAAAAAACCACTCGCTTACTGTAAAGAAGATATAAATGCATATGCCAGGTGTGGAGCTAGAAATGAAGACAACTCAAATAACAGGCAGAAAGTAGCGTGCATGTGAAATTCAAGGTTTAAAGGTGTGAGATTTTCTCACTGAATACACACATGGACCTAAATATATGAATAAATGATGCTTTCTAGCAGAAGTGTGGGAAAATAAACTTACTGGATTTTAAATAAGTCAAACCCCTGCTGTAGTTAAGGGTGCATTCACAGAGGGGAAGTTTGTGGATGTTTTCTGTGGGTTAGGGAAGTTCAAAGCGATGCAGAGGGAACCTATCTTGTACAGGACTCGTGCCTTGGGCAGCTCCTCATTGGCAAAGGAAGGGTATACTCTTGCTTTCCTAAGCACCAGAGAAGAACTGACCATGTGGATGATTAGAGAATGCTCTCCTTGTACACAGAACCCAAATAATTAGATGTGTTGAAATTCAGAAGCATCGTTTACCACCTTCAGGGGTTGGACTACCTTAAAAAAAAAAATCACAGGATGGGAGAGTTCTGAGAAATATCCTTTGGAGGGAAAAAAAGAGCAGGAATTTGTGTGTGTTCTGTACTGCTTTGGGAGGGGCAGCCCAAGTCCTGAAGACCCAAGGATGTTGGAAGCAAGTCTTAGCAATATGCTTCCGACGGCGAAGAGGTTAATTGAAGAGTCCCTAGTCCTCAGGGCAGTGCAAAGCTACCGTCAGTCCCAGACGTTTCCTGGGGAGTGCATTGACACAGCGCTCCTGCAGCAGGATGAGCAGCAGAGGAGACAAGTTGCTTGTGTGCCCTGGGAACTAAGAACAAAGCATCAGTGCTCCCATGTAGCTATACAGAGCATCAGTGCTCCCATGGAGCTCTGGCCAACTTCCAGGTCTCATGGGAGGGAAAGGAGTATTAATTGAAACTTGGCAAAAACCTCTTACTGCCCCACTGTGTCTGCTCTCTAGCTAGATTTCTCCTTCCCTCCAGTTCTTACAGGTTTCCTTCTGCTTCAGCTCTTTTTATTTGACCAAGCCCATCCTGCCTCTCTGTGTCTTTCTCCCAGGTGTCTGCATGTCCCCTTTTATCTCTGTTCCTTGCATCCTCCGTTCCCCTGGGGTCATGGGAGGGCTTCGAGCTCTCCCTTCTCTATGTTTTAATTAGGTAGAAGCATTCAGGCCACCTAACCAACCCATAAGAGCTGATCTCACCCTCAGCGCTGATCCTTTATTGCGGGGTAACACCTTTAACTGGCTAAAATCAAGATAAGGTTGAGGAGATGCATTTGGGGAGCACCAGTTGCCAGGCAATATCCAGGTGAATTTCCAAGGTAGATGGCTGCGAAGCCAGGACTAGGGCTGATCTTTACCTTCAAAAGTAGCACAAGGCTCTGTAAGCAGGACATGCCCAAGACAGGGTGACATCTCTGTGGCAAGCGCACAAATGCAGGCTGCTAATGAATGTGTTCCTTTCCAGTGTTCCCCTCCAGATGATGGGCAGAAAATTGTTGGGATGAGCCTTGTACCTGATCCTGCCTCATCAGTCCTTGCGATGAGCAAGGAGCAGCATCTCCCCACAGACCCCAGCCAGCACCACCCCCTGACTGTGTCCCACTCCTTGCTGAGCATCGTCCCTTCCGTCAGAAGTAAGGAGCTGCCGCCCAGCTGCTGACTGTGCAAACCTCTTTTGGGTATTCCGTGTTTTTATTGTCCATGAAAGCTGAAAGAAAAAGGTGTTTCATGTTCTAGAGTCTTACTTTGAGATGGGATACTTTGCGGTTTTGTTTGTCGTGGTGTCTAATGAGCCATCCTGGTGACTGGGCTTAGAAACGGCCCTGGGCCATGTACCAGCCAGGGACCCTCCCCTTGCTTCTCCCTCGAGATGTGCACCAGAGCTTCGCAGACCAAAGAGAAATACTGATGTTGCCTGAAATTAAATTTCTGATATTTTGAAATAGCTGCACAGCTGTTGTCTCAAGAGCTCTAACATGAAAACAAAAGTGTCGATGGTGGTTTAGCATCCCATGGCCAGGCACGTTGATGGCCATGGTAGGATGGCTGGCCACCTGGAGTGACACCCAGCACACCTGGAGATTCCCAGCCAAGCACTGCCCAGCTGCCTCCTTCCCGCTGCTAGATTGAGGGGTTGGGTTTTTGGAGAGGGAGAACGATGTTGTCAGCACTCGGCTCTGGAGGTGGAGGCCACGGAAGTGCCTGTGCACGGAGCCCCAGTGCTGCGCAGGCGGTGGTTTGCTGCTCCAGGTGTCCAAACTGCAGGAGCCCGCAGAGTCTGGGCACCGCGCTTTGTTTTGTTGGTTTGGCTGCACAACTCAGTGTCTGGGGTTTTATATTGGTGTGGTTTTAAAGCAAAACTCATTTCCATGGTTAGGGAAACACAGCCTGTGCAAACAGCTCCACTTTGGTTTTGGGGGACGGCTCTGGGAAGGTCTGGAGGCTGTGTGTGGGGTCAGCATCAGTCCTGCCGGTGTCACAGCTCTGGGCTGAAGCTGCCGATGGGGCTGTGCTGGCTCAGAAACAAAGGAAGGTGTGCAGCACACTTTTTCTATATATTTCTAGACAAACAGTACAAATGCCAGTCCTTCAGCTAATGGAGCAGATCTAGAGTGTTTAAAGGAAGATTAGTTTCCATGCCAGCGATCTGTCCTGCCCCTTCCTCTGTCGATCAGTGTGACTATGAAAGATAACTGCTTCAGCATCAGGGACTGCAGCAGGGGAGACTAAAAATATTTCTGCGTGATTCTTCAAAGTATACACCCCCGAAAAGAAAGCTCTCTTGCCCTATATCTTCACGAAAAGGCTTGTCTCCTCCATGAGGAAACAGTGTTTGAAGTGATGTGTGGATGCATAGACCACACAGAGCTGCCCACAAACTCGGAGGTGCTAAAATGAAGGATTTTCATATTGGAGGAGTATTTAATTTTAAATAGATCAAGCTTAAAAATAAGCCCAGTTTTGTTTGTGTGTTTGGTGTCAGGTTTCCCCTAGCAGTAATAGCAAGATGGCATTTAAATACTGACCTTTCCCCTTCGCCAGCCTCTCTGCTGTCCCGAAACTAGCCTAAAGAGAGTTGCTGTGGGAATTCAAGCTCGCCAGGCCATATGCACAGGATTAGAGCTTGACTATGAATCAAGAAACAAAAGGAACTGGATGAAAAGTCTTTTTCTCTGAATACACATCTTCAGCGGTGATGACTTGGAATCGGGTTTCCTGCTGGAGGCACAAGACTGGGAGCCTGGCTGCAGGACAAGGGGAGCTGGCGGAAGCCTAGCTTTGGTCACCATGGTGCTGGGAACAAACAGCCCCTCTTAGGATGGTCTCCGAAATACCGCTGGAGCTCGCTAGCTAACACACAGTCATTCCACTTCTGAACTGTTTGTGTCCCTTTGCACTCCAGCTCATCCTGGGTTTCCTCAGTTAAAACACTGTTTTCCACACGGGGATGGAGCTTCCTTCCTCGCTGGCTTTTCGTGTTCCCAGTGTGAGCAGAAGAGTGAACCACAAACCTGCTCTGTGCCACCAGCTTTTTCCCTGAGAAACGAAGCGGCAGCCTGGAAATATCTGCAACTTCTTCCTGAGGTCTGTCACTGTGTGCAATGCGGTGGCACTGAGCAACATCCCAAAAATGCCTGGGGAGATGGAGGTTTGGGAAGAATTCTTTTCATTAGTCCTGTGAAATCACGGTGACGAGAGGACTTCTTCCATGGTGTGAGGTCACAGTCTGACTGTGCTGCTCCGTGCAAAGTAAGATGTGACCTTGAGCTGCACAATCTGCCTTGGTTTGATAAGCACCTGGTGGCTCTGGCTTAGAGTGTCACAGAGCCGAGGTGTGCAGCTTCCATCAGCTCCATGAGGTGCCTGTAGGGCTCTTGCAAAGCCCCAGGCTCTGCACGTGGGTCCAAGCACATAAAAAATTATGTTATATGTCTCCTATAACATAACTCTGGAACTTTGTGATGTGGCTCAGCCCGGAGAGTGCAATGCCAATGGTACAGACAGATACCAGGCACTGTGTCTGGTCCTCATCCAGAGCAGTTGTACACAGGCTGCTGCAAAAAGAAAGAGGGGAAAAAAGAAAAAAATATGCTTTGTTTTCATGAGCGATTGCTGTGGAATATGTTCTTTCACTTTAAACTCTGCAAGAAAAGGTGAATTTGATCTCCAGTCCTTGCCTAGAGCCCTTAGGTTTCCTTCTGTAGCTGTCAAGTGACACAAAGCCAGGACAAATATATCCTGTTCTGGCCCTCGGTCTCACCCTGCCCCAGCTGCCTGTCTGTGCAGCATCACCGGACGAGATTTTAGTGCCAGGGCTAGGAAATGGAGCAGGTTTGACACGGAACTGCTTTAAACCTCCTGTGCTATCCCTCTCCCCCTGGTGAAATATTGAGCAGAAGAGCAAGCGAGAGAGCAGTCCAGGGGAGAGGTATGAAAACACCGCCAGCAACGGCTGCTGAGAAAGTCCCTGTTTGCTCAGAGCCCCGCTGGCGCTCGCTCAGAGATTTCCTGTCTGAAGCACAGCGATGACTGCGCTGTTGATCTCTGTTACCAGATAAAGATCGGTTCTAGTGGGGAGATGCTATAGCTCAGAAACACTGCATGAATCGGGGTGGCTGTGCTGTGTTTATACAGATCTGTTAAGGACACCCCTTAGGAGCAGGGGCTGTGTCCTTTTCTGTAAAACATCCAGAGATCGTCTGAGATTGCGACCCTTAACATCTCTTATTTCCCAAAAAAACCCTCCCATCAGGACGGGGAGTGTTGCTGTGGATTGTCCCTGAATGCAGACACACAGATATAAGGACAGCCCAAGCCTGCTTCTGAGGGCTCCCGCGCGCGGAGGAGTCGTTCTCCAGCCGCAGGGTAATTCCAGCTCCCGCTGTTAGCTCCACACGCCGCAAATTTCTCTGCGTAACCAGGAACTCGTTCCATCCATCTGCTGTATAGATTTGCTCGTAACGTTTCCTTTTTTACCGAGATGTCCTTTTTGTGCCGTGACACCTCAGTCTGTACTTTCCGTAAGCGCTCCCCACTGCAGCACGTTTTCCCGGTGCCGGGGCCAGGCTCCCTGACATCCCTGCCAAGTCTCCTCTGCAGCCCCGCTGGCTTGGCACCGATTTCTCACAAAGACCGTTGGTAGCCTACACCTCTGTGCAAGCCCCGGATATTTCTATTTATCTTTGCCTGATTAGGGCTCATCTGCTGCAGAGTCTCTGCAGATGTTTCTTTATTTAAACCGTACTTTACGGAGGGAAGGGAAGGAGAGCCGCACGCAGAGGAAGGAGGTGTGTTTCACTCTGAAGCGACTCCGATGCCAGGAAAATGTGCACATTTGCTCATAATTCTTTTTGTCTCGTTTGTTCTTCCCTCCTATTCCCCCCTCCAAAAAAAACACCAACAGGAATTCCTTACTTCCTTACTTACTAATTAAATCTCCCTGCCTACAATAAGCTAAGGAGCTCTATCAATGAGGCAGTATGCGGTCAAGTGATGGTTGGAACCGCTCAGCAGGAAATTTGGTAGGAAAATACGACTTCAGCAGCTTAGCAGGCTTTATTTTTAGGGCGCGTGAGCTTGTTTAACTCTCCGATGCGAACTGCCAGATTGCTATTGTTGTCAGATGGCTCGGGTCCCACTGAGCTGAGTCAAACCGGTGACTCACGGGCGAGGAGGAATCGCTTTGGCGATGCGATGTGATTTTCTTCCCTCCTCCAGTCTAAGATGTTAAAGATGATAAAACCTCCAGTCTGAGATGATAAAACTTGTTTGCAAAACTAGTTTTCAGCTTGTTCTGTTTGGCGTCAAAAAACCATTGCAAAACTGTTTGAAAAGCACCTGATGTACGGAGTTGGGGGCTTTTGCAGTTGGCGTGGGCTGTCCCTGCTCGTGCTCGGGGCTGGCCAGGTGCAAGCCAAACCCCGGCTGGAAACAACGGGGCCGTGTTCGCTCAGCGCTGTTCCTTGGCCCCCAGCCCCTGCCGAGAGCCGGGATTTATGGAACCTGGAGCACAGTGCTGCACTGAGGCAGGGATGGGGATCTCAGGTGTGAGCCACCTGGCGTCCGGCCAGCTTGGCAAGTGGAAGATTCAGGTCCATGTGTTATTTGGGGAAATTCATGTTCTGATTCCAGCACGCAGCCTCTCTCCCTCAGCTCCACGTTTCCCAAAGCCTTACCCTCCTCTGCGATACAAACTACTGGAAGTCACTATGGGAGTTCCTGGAGGCTTACAGCACCTTGCAAAGGTCTTGCAACTCACTTAGAAGTTGTTTAGAAGGAACGAGGCTTGCAACACTTCTTCTGTTATCACAGTCACCAAGAGGTGGTTGGATGTAACGACAGTGACCTGTCACCTTGCCCAGTGGGCATGTCATTCAGGGCACCGGTTCCCCCGTGCGGGAGCTTTGTCTTCCTAGGCATTGCTGGCTGGCAGCTGCTCAGGCACCGAGGACACAAGCTGTGCTGTCAGTGACCAATTATGCTCCAGCATGCCCCTTAAAACGAGTAACGGGTCTGATACAACATCTTGTTCTGTAGACCTTGTCAACGTGGGAAAAGATGGATGGCCTTAGCAGCAGGTACAATTAAAAACTCATTTGGTAGCCTACTACAGCGTGGCCTGTCTGCTTAGAGAAGGCTTCTATTGGTTTGGTTTTTGGGAACTTACATACTGAAGGGTCTGTTATGAGTTCGTAGTTTGGTAACCATGAGTGTGTGTTCTGTTTATTTTACTTTTAAAGAACTTTACTCATTGTGAATTTCTTTCTGTCCTTGGGCGCTTCACTAAAGGGTTAGATCACAAAGTCTGCGGTTCTTGGTGTCGGACAAATCCATGTGTGATTTTTTTAAACCCCTAAATAGCGAAGATGTCTAGTCCTGCAATGCTGACATCAGTCAGTCTGGCTGGAGGCAGTCTGTCACACACAAGGACTCCTCAAGAACTCAGACGATTGTTCTCACCGCTTGGCAGTGGTTATCCTGACTTTTTTTTTTTTTCCTCTTTGTCCTTGTGAGTGATCCACACCCTCAAACTGTCCAGTGTTGTCTAACAGGAATGAAGTGGTGACTGTCCCCCTCCAGCTGCAGGCTGGCTGATAGCTGCCAAGGATGCTTTTACCACTGCTGTTGGTTTCTTTCCCGAGGGCGCGTTGCTCTATCAGCAGAAGGTACCCTGCTGTTGTGGGAGCAGGAGCACAAACCCAAACAGGTGAAGATAACTAAATAAAAATGGAGCATGAGTCAGGCTCTCAAACTAAACGTGGTGATTGTTTGCGGGGGGATGTAAGCAGCCAGCTAGGTTATGCATGCGACTGGTGTGTGCAATGGGTTCATGTGAGTTCTGGATTTTGAGATGGTTTTTGAATCACCCTCGATAATTCTGACCTGAGCTACAGCTGTGCTGCCTTTGTGCTGAGCTCTAAGGATGCAGTGGCTTTGGTGAGGTGCTAGTCTTATCACCTAGGGAGTTTAAGACTTTATTTAAGACTTCACATGGAAATCAAAATCCATCATTTACCCTTTATTCTGGGAGAGAGGTGCTGTGATGCACTGACCTGAGCTGTAAGGCTGGTTTAAAATTTCCTGTTGTCCTACCCCGGCTGTGCAGGCACAGCTGTTAACGAGATAGAGCTGTTAACAGGAACTGGTGACATGATCCAGGTTAAAAATAACCCCCCATTTTGGGAGGAGGTGGTATAATTAGAGTTATATTTAAACCCGAGGCTTGCAGCGACCTGGTGGACAGTGAGACCTCTCCAGCAGCTGCTGCATGGCTCAGGGCGGTGGAAAAGCCCCAGAGGGGTGTGGGGAGAAGGGCGGGTGGCAGCCTCCAAAAGCAGTGTCATCGTCCTCCACTCCTCAAAAAAAAACTAAAAGAGGGATAAGAGAACTGTGCACCCTGGTTTCAGAGAGTATCAATTAACCAGTGAGTCGTGCTCAAAGAGGAAGCTGCAGGATAAATATTTGGGAGTATGAGTGACTGCTGCGTGACAGTGTCTGAGGTGTATCTCCTCCATCTTTTCTGCCTGTGGTCCCTGGCCGCTGTGCTGGTTTGTGATGATGAGATGATAGATGAGCAATGCTGAGAAGATGCATTTCAAATTAAACAATTGGCAATGCAAAATCTTTAGGTGAGCATAAGAATTTTAACAAAAACCCTTGGCCCCCGGTGCTGTGGGCTCCTGGCCGTACACATGCCAAGTGGCCCCTGCCAGCAGTGAGAACGGTGTAACCAAGGACAGGAACAGAAAATGCCTCTCCTAGTATTACTGGAAGAAGAACATTGAGCAGGAGGTGATTGTTGGACTTGAGACTGAAATTTGTCCTTTGACAGGTCTGAGCCGTTTTCCTGCACAAATCTGAAAATGAGTCGTGGTCACCTTCAATTACTTCTTGGGTACGGCTGCGGTCAGGTAGCTGTGTGCCTGGTTTTACGCTGGTTTTAAGAAATCACTTTGCATGCTTGATACTCACGTGCAGGAAATCTTGTTTCTCTTCTGGTAGCTCCACAGTTGCACGAGTGAACTTCAGTTCTGCTGTAACCTCAGGCTCTATGAGTGGCACTGATCACGCTGTTTATACCAGAAAATATTTTCCTGCGAAACTATCTTTACCCAGAGCAGTACAGTCAGCATCTGACCTTGCTGGATCATGCTCCATGCTCACACAAGCCTCTGTCGTGGTGGTTTTTCAGCCCAGGTTGTGAGTGCATCCTGCACAGGCTCTGCACGAGGTTGTAAGGGGCAGTGACAGAGCACTCTAACATCTGCATTAATAATGGCAGGATGTGACTATTAAAATATAGAATAACTTTTAAAAATTTGTGTGACATATAAAATTTGTAAAAGTATTTCCCAACCCTCGACTCTCTATCTGTGCAGTAGAAGGCATCCTCGCCGTGATACCTGGCAGCGCTCGCCTGACGTTGTGCCACGGGTCGCCTCTGTTTAAAGCACTTTCCCCAACTCCCTAACGCACCTGGTACGGACTGAGCACGTGAAATAACCCCTCCGCTGCCTGTCAGCCGCTAAATCAGCCTCGCCCCAGTGTGCCCTACGGCGAGATCTCAGCACTCCCTTTTGCTGAGATGTTTTTTCTGCCATCTCGCTTCTGGAGATCACACAACTCGGTGCCTGCAAGTCCTTCCAGTGGTCAAAAGATATTTCAGGATTAATTTTATTCCGTTATCATGAGGACACAAGCTTTGTGCCATGGTTGAGTTTGAAGTTAATGTGTAACAGCCAAAACACCAAGTCTAGAGAGACCTTTCCTTTTCCCCTAAAGGAGATACCTGCCCTCTCGCTTTCTGTTTGGGCTGAGTGTGCTGTAACTGCAAAGAAACTCCTTCCAGCAAGGCATGAGAAGCCAGAAATCTGAAGGCAGGACTGCAGAGGCACCACAAAGCATGACCCATTTCCCATGCTTATAGTTTCCAGGAAATTCTCCATGTGTGTAGGATGCACTCAGTTTCTGAAGAGGTCTACAGAAAACCTTCAATTTACATATTATTCCAGTTAATCTGGATATTTATAGAGTCAGAATAAACGAGCACACTCACGTATACTGTTTTTCCAGCAAAAACTTCCCTTTTTCATTATACACACAGATATATAAAAAAGCAAACAGTGCAAAACGTGTGTGTTGTTCAGTTCTGTACAATATTTACATTGCTCAAAATGCCTCCGGCAGAGAAAAGCTAGCACAGAACTTTCTCAGGTACCGGCCAGTTAAATATTCTGGGAAAACACACCCACAGTGACCTTACAGAGAAACCACCCCACCCCCTGCTTGTCCCAGTATTTTAGGGGTGTGGGTGAGTCCTGTTGGCTTTGCATGGACGTTAAATTTAAGAATTAAAACCGAGGTTAGCAGTGTTAAACATTTTTAAATGAAGTGATGTTTTCCAGAGGAAAAAAAAAAAAAAAGGAATAGTGCTATGTTTTCCTTTGCTAAATGTGCCCATTTTACAGAGGTGGAAACCACTGCCTGGAGACTGTCCGTTTTCCTTCCCTGACCCCAGCAGGCTCCAAAAGCCCACCAGCACTTTTATCCCTGAAGAACCTCAGCAGGCACAGCCCTTCACACGTGTCCATGTTGGCACGGGGCAGAATGAGCCCTTACTAATACACCCAGATGGCGGCAGAAGCAGCAGGAAAAAAGAGAAGATTCCAGCCACGGGAATTAGTACCTGGAGAAAAAAGGGGGTTTGACCACTGCTGTGAGAATTTAAAAAAAAAAAAAAAAAGTGTTTTGAGTAGATCTTCCTCACTTTCCAGGCTCTTTGAGTGCGTCATCTTGAATCTCCCACAAGCTTAATTTAACATCTCTGTAGCACAGCATCTCGGGGTGGTTTGGGTTCCGGTCCTTAGGAGTGTGTCAGGGCAAATGCACAGCTTGTACCCGGACAGGACCCAGGGGTAAGCTTGAGGTCGGCATTCAGCTGTTAAAATTCCAGCTTTTCCGGCATTAGGGGGGGAAGCAGGGCTTGGACTTCTAATCTTATGAAGAATAGCTCTGGCTCTTTCTTACATTAATGCTGAGCAGCATAATCTCCTTACTGAAATGAGGGCTGGTTTGTTTCTGGTTTTAAATCCTGCCGTAAGAAATATTTGCAGTCCATCCTTAGGGATGCCGCAAAGCTTTGGGGTTATCCTGTGCTTAGGGTCACATTTTTCGGTGATGGGGGGAGGATGGGGGGGGATGTCTCCCAACCCTTTCTGCAGGACAGTCACCTTCTTCCTGCTGGCTGCTGAGCGGAGCCGTGGACATTGAGCCCAGTGGTGCTGCTCCTGGCACTGCTTTCCCTCCTTTTTTTTTTTTTTTTTTTTTTTTTTTTTTTTTTTTGGACTGTGCAGCCTGGGTCGACAATAATTTGAGCATGTCCTTGCTGTGCTCCATGGTGTGCCGTGGAAACAGCCTCGGCTGCTCCCCTCGGTTCTTCCACACCTCCTGTTTTTGCTTTCTCCAAGCAGAGCACTGTGCAGATGTGTTTTCACAGGGACTGCTGTTGTCTGCTGCTCTTCTCTGTTCTGAGACAGATCATTTCCTGCCCGTCTTACAGCAAATCCACCCCCTGGGAATAATATGGGGTGTTTCTGGGGAGCTTTTAGGGATACTGGCCCTCGAGAAGATCATCAGACGCACCTTATAATCTTATCAGGTCCCATTTCCCTTCACCAGCTGTTGGTCAGAGGGAACAGAACCCCTCCAGCAGGTTTTTGCTGGGTAGCGGGCAGAGAGGGGAGCAGAGTCTTGCTCCATCACCCCAGGGAGAACTTCCTACAAACATCATGGGGGTATTTTTAGAGGGAGCTGGAGGCTGATCCATCCAGCAGGTCTGTGGTGGGCAAGGTCAGGAGGACCAGAGAGGATGAGCAGCAGTGGACCCGGCACGTGCAGCACAGGAACTTTTCACCCTTTTACGTACATGACTTTTTTGCGTGACCTGTGCTGCCTCCTTGCTCTGGCATTTCATAGACTGGAGCCTGGGGAGTTTGCAGGGGTTCTGCAAAGCTGGGGAAGGTTTATGCTGTCCCACGAACACTTGGCATGTTTCATCTGACATTGAGCCCATTGTGTCACTAAGCCAAGCCTCCTGTCATACAAGGCTCTGCTTCCCCCTGTCGTGACACCTACCCCAAAAACTCAGCCCAGCCTGGCACTCCTCATAGGTGTGTGTATGCAAAGGTGGGTTTGGGCAGGGAGGGTTTCATATGGTCTAGTGGAGGGTGTCCCTGCCCATGGCAGGGGGTTGGAACTTGATGATCTTTAAGGTCCCTTCCAACCCAAACCATTCTGTGATTCTATGATTCTATGATAATTGCCTTGCAGAGCTTCAGCTTGCCGGCAGGGCAATGGGTCGGAGTGAATGGGTTGCATACGGAGGCTGGGGAATAGGGCAAGTGAGCTGGGAGCAAAGGAATCCTCGATTAATGCTGCAGGTCTAGCATCTCAGACGATTGCTGGGCGCGCGCTCCCAGCTTCAGCTAGATAAAGGCATCGACTTCTCATTAATTTGATTTTTGCTTTTAAACTCATGGTTCTGGTGTGTGCTGTTTGGTGACAATAGCTCTTTGTCTGGTGGGGGAGAAAGAACTCAACTGCACCCCAGCCAGAGAAACTGTGAATCCACTTTTCTTTTACCAACTTCACTTCTTCCAGCTTGGCTTCACCAACATCTGAAAAATGACTCTTCCTCTCCCTGAATGCATAATTGGTTATTTATACACAAACCGTAGAGCATTTACTCGCTATACCTGACCGAGCACAAAGACTAGTCAAGAGCTGTCCTACCAGATGTGGGTGTCAGTCAACATGCGATCTCCATATAATTTATAAGGTATTAAATTACAAAATAATGAATCTTTTCAGTTAGCATTTTGGCACATGATGATAGTATTACATTTTACGTGAGAATATCGACCGCACTGCTTGCCCCATAAAACTGCAAACAGAAATTTGTAAGCACTGGCACAAGCTGAGCGTAGAAAAAGACGCCCATTATGCTGGGATTACAGCTCAGCTGTGTGCGTACGGCCTGGAGCCCGGCCAGTCCCACTCGGCTCTTCCCCCCCCTTCTCTTTTAACATTTCCTTAAGAAGCCCAGACAGTGGTTTCTAGGTTAGTTGTTTTTTTTTTCTTCCCTTGTATTTAACTAGAGGAAGGTCTGGAGTGCAGAGCAGAAGGTCTTCCAGGATTCTCGCAGATGAGGTATTCCTCTGATGTCAGCTCTGAGGTGCTGGGACAAATTCTGCTCTTGATCAGAGAGTAGAAAGTTTAAAAATTTTTAAAAAATTAAAAAATTTTGAAATATCGAGAATGAGATCTAGAATGAGATGGATGGTGCTGTCTAGAACGATAAAGTGATCTAGCATAAGATCTAGAATGGCATTTAGAGCAAGATCTAGATCCATGAAGCTCTCTAGAGTGAGATCTAGAACCAGATCCAGATCCATAAAGCGCCTAGCACCTTATCTATGTGGAACTCGATCTAGAACAATAAATCGAGCTAGAACCTGATCTACAACCACCTCCCCACCAAAACCCCCAACTCCAGAATTCATACCTGGTCTAACTGCACCAGCACCACCCCAACTCTACAAACACCTGACTGTACAGGACTCAGTGCCTGGCAAACACCCTGCGAAGGGGAGGCCTTGCGACGTCTCAAACATCTTGGTTGGAAAAGGGCAATAGGCAAGAATCCTCTTCCTTGCTGAGAAGAAGCAGCCAAGAACACACCAAAGGCTTCACTCCTCCCACTAACCAAGAACAAAGCTTAACAAGGTCAGCAACCCCAGCCTGAAGGCGCCAACAAGGCGCTCAAGAAACATGTAGATGTGATGCTTCAGGACATGGTTGAGTGAGTTAGGTTGTGTTGGGTTGATGGTTGGACTTGATGATCCTTGAGGTCTTTTCCAACCGTAATGATCCCACAATTTCCAAGCTGACAGGTCTATATTGCCCGTTGAGAGCAAGCTGGCGTGTACACAAGTTTCTCATCTCTCTTGGTAAAGCTGAAATAATAAGGGGTTTTGCCTTTGCGCTTACTCATGCACCATATATTTTTTTTCCTGCAAACAGGAAGAGGGTTTGAAATGCATCTTCAGCTTTTTAGGGAATGCTTCCCACTCTTATTCCTTCTCCCTCCTGTCCCTAAAAACAGAGCACTTGCCTCTTTAAGCTCAATTTTTAGCAACCAGTGAATGGCAGAGCAGTGGAAAGGGGGTGCCCCACCTCTTGCCCATCCTGGGATGTGTCAGAGCTGGTGGTGGTCTCAAACCCCTCTTCTCCATTTGAAGGAGGATTTGCTGCCCACGGACAACCCTCCCTGGATCAAAGCCTGTCAAATCCCTTTTGCCTCGCTTTGCATTTTGATATGAAGTTATGGAAACAGCTTCTCTGAAATACATAAATTTTATGGCAAGCGGTGAAACATGCTCTTCAGCCAAAGGAAATAGGAATTTTAGAAAGCCCTGGGAACAGTGGGGTTTGGATCAGTGCGGGACGGGGCACGGCACTGGCTTTGCGTAGAGTAAAATGGCAAATCCTGGTGCTTCTCCAAACCCAGCCTGTTCCTGCTGTTCGAGGGAACCTTTTCCCAGCTGCTGAGAAATTTCCTGTGATGGACTGTGCCCTTGTCCTGCCACGTCTGCCACCAACTAGTTTGATCTGTCCTTGTTTTCACCTTTTGTTTCTGCTCCCAAGTGGTGTTTTCTGAGCTTTAATACACAGCAAAAATCTCCCGAGCCAGTCTGGTGTGCGAGTTTCTGGTCAATGCAGCTGTAACTTAAAGCTGAGGTGTAACAGTTTGGCTGCTCTCATCCTTCCTGCACATAATGAGTCGATTTTCTCTGCAGTAAGAGGCCAAAGCCGGGGGCACTGCAGAAGCAATAGTCGCTTTTAGGGCTAAAATTGAATGATCTCTGGGCTCTATCTCGGCCTTAGTAAGCAGCCGACTTTTTTTTCAAAGTGAATGTAGTGCTAAATAAATACACCCTTTGAAGCATTAACTTTTTTTTTTTTTTGCAGCAGAATTCTTTCTCCACTTTAAAAACCTCTGACTGCTTTCAGTAGTAATCACGGTTGGTGTGCAGCTCGCGGTATCTCGTGAGGCTCGATCGAGAGACTGAAGAGAAATAGCTGAGTGGAAAACAGCTGTTCGATTAATATTTTGTCTGTCTTTTTTTTGGCAACATAGACCTAAGAAGTAGCTTTGTGCTGCACTGTGGAAAAAGTAGATTACTGACCTAACAAGTCATAACTTCATCCTTTTCCGAGTTAGATTGTTTTTCTCATTTACGTGCCCTGCACTTCAGAACGAATCAGCCTGTTAAGGGCAGTTCAGCTTCAAATGTGAACAACGGCTGGAGAAACGAACCAGCTAGTAAATGCGATGGCATCCAGATAGTTCACATTCCAGATGTTTCTATATATCTACAAAAGGAAAGGCAGGATACGTAATAAATTGAAAAACAAGAAAGCATTGCTGTAACCAGCTAAGCAGAGAGTGCAGCTAACTCGGTTTACTTCCCTTTGGAGTTACTCTGAGCCCCTCTGGTTTAACTAGTTGATTGTACAGCAAAACCCAGCAAGCAACCACTTACAAATCTCTGAATTGGATGCTCTGACACCAATTGTATCCAAACGAGCTCTTTAGGAGGGTCAGCACTCTGGGGTTCCTCAGCCCTCCCGTGTAAGAGATTTGCCCTTGCAAGAACGCCGGGGTTTCAGGCCCTCTCCCCAGCTGACTTTATCGTCTAGCCCTTACCAGAAATAGTAGCGTAGAATCTCCCGGGACATAAAAGCCCAGGTGCAATGGAGCAGTAACGAGCTCTTTACTTCTCCCTAGAGGGGACATTTAAAATAAATTAAAAGGCAGCTTAATCTGACAAAAATGAAACTTCTTATTTCAAAACTGCATTATAAATTATCCTTTTCTCTTATTATTTTTTCTCTTCTATAGTCAAGCAACTGTTTTGCCTACTTTCAAAGCAATTATTTACACTTCAAACCTCTCCATACAATACATTCAGCATTCCTGTGTCTAGTAAACCAGGCTGTGTACTCTTGCAGTGAAATAAGGAAAAGCCAAAGCTTTTATTACGCCTTTTTTAAGCAAACATACATATTGTGTGAACTTAGAGTTAACATATGATGACGAATCTCTAGAAGGCATGAAATATTGGCAGGCATCTCTTAGAAAATTGAATTTTCTCTTTCCCAACTGTTCCCATGTCAGCTGCTGGGTAAAAAAAATGCCAAATGTTGGTATCTTCTGATTAAAGCAGCTGTTCCGTTCCCTCCTTAGGTGGTGCACACATTTTCACTCATCTATAATCTCCAAAGGGACATCCATCGGGATTTTTATATTTCATGTTTGCCTATTGCATCTGATGAGACCATTCCAGCAAAAGGATTTGTCTACCCGTGCAGTTAACCCCCAGCAACTTTTCTCCATTAACACCACGTGTGAACCCACCTATTCTGAAACAGCTAATTCACACGTGGTGTTAATCAAAAGTTAACGGAGGATAACTCCACGGTTAAACATCTTGCTAGAAATGCGATTCAGATGTGGGGTCTCCTCCGTTTGTAATAGCCTGGTCACTTATTTCATCCCGTGGTGCTGGTAGCGCAGTCTTTGTGAGAGGTGTCTCAGTCTTGAAAAGAGAATCCATTTTTATCTGGGTTTTTATGTTGAAGGATTTCTGAAAGGATTCTGATGTGAAGTAGTAGATGAACGGGTCAAAGCAGCAGTTCATTGTTGCGATGCACAACGTGATGGGGTACATGGTCCTCGCAAACCTCTCCAAGGAGCAATTTGCTATGGCTTGGGACCGCACAAGAGCGTACAAGAAGAGGATGGAGTTGTAAGGCACAAAGCACACGACAAAAATGGCCACGTGCACAATGATCATTTTCAATACTTTCTCTTTGTTTGTCCCGATCTGAGACAAGGTGGCAGGTTTCCGGAGAGTTCTCAGAACTAAAGAAGAGCACGTGAGGTTGAGTAGCAAAGGAATTATGAATCCTACCACTTCAATAAATATAGTGATCTTGGATAAATAGGTTTTCCAGATGCGTTTGGAAAAACCTTCGAAACAGGTTGTGCTGGTGTTGGAAACGTTGGTTGTTGAGAACAACGAAGCTGAAATTCCACCGCTGAGGACCAGTATCCACACACCAGCACAGACTATGGCAGAATTTCTCCTGGTCCTAATGGTGCGAGATCGGAATGGATAGACAATAGCAAGGAAACGGTCAACACTGATGCAGGTGAGGAACAGCATGCTCCCGTAGATGTTAGTGAGAAATGCCGTGCCGGAAATCTTGCACAAGCTGTCTCCAAAAGGCCAATGCCTGTTGAAATTATAAAAAATTTTAAATGGCAAAGTGAAGACAAAAAGCAAATCGGAAACAGCCAGATTTGTCATGAAAATGGCCGTCTCGCTCCGCATTTTCATCCGGAAGCAGAAAACAAAGAGGGAGGCGCAGTTCGTAATCAAACCAAGGATGAAGACCACGCTGTACACGGCTCCGTACAAGTTGTACTTGAAGGAATCATCTGTCAAACAGGTATGATTGTTGCTGTGGTTTCCCATGCCAGGTTTGTGATGTGTTTCCAAAGAACTTCAAAGTCTACTTCAGCGACATCCATAAAATAAGGCAGCGATCTCTTCTCTTCCTGAAGAGACACATTCCAGGAGGGTTGCTTGGCGCCTTGCTACCACGTCTCCATCACGAATCCTTTCATTCTAAGGGAGAGAGAAAGAGAAGCCATCAGTCTCATAGCCTGCTATCGCCTAATGTGGCCGTGCAACAGAGCACGTACTCTCTCCTTCCCAAATGAACAGGCGTGCAAACAAGACCAGTAATTAGTTTACAAGGTAGCCTTTATAAATCCCACTATTATTGGGATTTTTTTCAAAGTTGAATACAGCAGCTACTGTACTCAGCCTTGCCTTTCCTTCCTCCATCACTCCCTCATCCTTTTATTGGAAGGAGAGTGCCCGCTAATTCCAACTTTCCACTTGGAAAGGGTTTTCTTTAAAATTTGAGATGGAACTGGCCCAGCGTGTTTGGAAAGAAATCACGGACCCACGATATTGCCCAGGTATAGAATCAGACAGTCTGAAAGGTTCACCTCAACTTGTAACACGAGGAGAAAGAAGTTGGAAATTTTAGTGTTTGCTTTTAACTGTGCAGAAATGGAAGTTCTATGGGGTTTCAATATTTTTTCATACAAAGTTATTAAAAACAAAGCTTACATTGACAAACTACTGCTTTGCCTTTTTTCTACTTGAATATAGGAGCATCCTTGCACGTATTTTTTCAAAGTGAAAAACTGAAATGTTTTATTTTAGAAATATTTTTTTTTAAATGCTTTCCAAAGTTATGCTTGCCACTTTTGGATAATGTTGCACTTTTTTCCTTAAAAATTCCTGTAAAAATGATATCTCTTTCAACAGGAATTTTTTGCAAATGTAAAACGCTTTGCAGAAAGGACTCTAAGCTGTACTGACAGCTTCATTTCTTCTCTTTGTCAAGGTTCAGAACCTGAAGTTTAGGAAATCTCACAAACTCCACTCCCATAAGAATTGATCCCAATTCAGCAAGATTTAGAGAAGCGTAGAGTTGGTGTAAACTTGGAAATTGTTGGAACTAAGTGCCTTCTGAACTCCCTTATGTTCTCATATCGCTCTTATAAGAATTGTTTTCAAGGCCCGTGAGAAAAAGCAGTTGGGAAGTCTCCCCCGTTGGAGCGAGAAGGGTTTGTGAGTTGGGATGTGGGCACAGCAGTCGGTACATCTTGGAGATGCGGAGTTAAGTGGGTTGACTAAGGGAAGGACCTTTGCCTTGTAAAATACAGCAGACACAAACCAAAGTTTGTAATGGCTTTGTAATCTATGAAACATCTTAGTAGCTGTAACTGTGGAGTAATTTAGAGAGATTAAACCCTTGTGAAGAGCAGGATCCTTTCCAGAAAGTGATCCTCTGACAATTTAGTAAATTCTTCCTCGGTTTCAGTTGCATTTTGAGTGACACATTTGCGATGATACCCTGTGTTAGCAAATGCTCAAAGCAGCGGTAGCAACGCCGCCCTTATGTGATTGCTGGTGATGGTGGGGCAATGACAGAGGAGACCAAGCCCACCCTGGGGCTTTCTCTAGAGCCCGTGTAAGCAGAGACTTCATTGTGCAAACTACAGGGCTTTGGGGACAGATGACAGGGTAGGGAACAGGCTGTGTAGGGCAGCAAATCGTTCCTTGCGCCCCTTTGTGCTTTTCACAGAATCACAGAATCACAGAATTATCAAGGCTGGAAAAGACCTAGAAGATCATCTAGTCCAACCATTACCAATACTTCCCAGCTAAATCATATTCCTCAACACAACGTCCAAACGTTTCTTGAACACTCACCTCAGTGTTTGTCCTGCTAAATTCATAATTAAATAAACTTTATTATGGAATGACCTCAAGAAGACACCACGCATGTAAACTTATGAAAAGGATAATAGTAAAATCTCAAAGGTGTGCTTGCTTTGGATAGGTAGTGATCCAAACGGTCTCACCTACAATGCCTTTAAGCAAGAACTTAGACTCAGAGGTGCACGTTAGCTCAGACAGGAACAGCCGTGCCTCATAGCTTAAACCTCAGCCTCATGCATTAAATTCTTGGCTTGTAACTCTGCTTCGGTAAAGAAAGAGACTGCATGTTATCTCCATCAGGAACAATTTTTGTTTGTACTGAAATGCAGCCTCCCTAAGCAGACCCTTTTCTCCGGCAGTGTGTAAAAACCAGGTGTGCCAGACTCCGGGTCCAGGCTTTTTCTGGGTCCTCCCTGGGGAGGTTTGAGAGGGATTGGGTGTCCTTTGAAACCTTGCACAGCCAGGTGCCTGGGAGGTCGATGGAAACCCCACTTTCCAACCCGTGCACACAGCCCAGGATTTTGCTGTTCAAACACCGTCTGATGCAGCAGGTTTGAAAGGTGGCTTTGAAACCCTTGCCTCTGCTATCTGCCAGCAGCCTGACCCAGATACTCCTGACACAGGAGAAAAGATGCTCAATCACTCGATTCTTTTTTTCCCTGCTCCGCGTCAGACAGCCACAAGGTCAAATACCGGTTTTTCTGGTGTGGAAGTCTGTGGGAACTGCCTGCCAGCAATTGTCTCGCTGAGTTACGGTCTTTAAAATACAGCCTGGGCTGTTTACCTACCTAACACCGGGGTGTTTAAACAGGCTGACAAGTTGCTTTGAAACCCCGCCATGTGCTTTAAATGCTGTAGCGTGAGTCTACAGGTTTAGCTTTCTGAATGTGAAATTCCCTTTCCTTCCTTTCCGCTGACGATGAAAGGATGCTCGTCGTGTGCACTGTGTCCACTGCTGCTATCACCTCGCTAGGGGGGAAAAACTGAGCTATGCATTCTGAAATGCTGAGTTAAGGGACTCTGAAGAAAACCACATTTCTGCTGTTTTTCAGGCAGGCTGAAACTTTAAATCCTGTATCCGACATGGGGGGCAGTACACGAGGGGAGGAACGTAGCTGTTGTCAGAAGTGGTGCTGTAACGGGATTCACAGCCTGTTTAACGTGGTGACATTGGGAAGAGTCCCTCTCGTAGCAGGGATGGTACAAACAAACCCCCAGCAGCTCTCGCTCACGTAGCCCTGTTCCTCTCAGAGTTAGAATGGGGCTCAGCAAAGCAGCTGACAGGGTTTGCTCCAATTTGCCTTTTATTGTAGAGATATCTCCATCTTCCACGTACTGAAAATAAGGGAAAACCCCTACGTATGGCTTCCTACAGTGTGCGAGCATCCTTTTTGTAATTCTTTTATTTCCTCCTCTTGGCATACCAAGAAATCTTCCAAACAGCCAGCTTGCACCTTAGTTCAGATCAACCGTTTGCTAGTGGAAAGAACTACTGCAGGTGAAAAGCACGCTTCAAAATCAGATGCTGTAATTCCACTAATCCCATTCTTTCTGCTTTGTACACGTCCTGTTCTCAAGCCCATCAAACTGAGGTTAGAAAACCCAGCCTGAAGTCTGGGACTGACGTTTTTGCATCTTGTAGGATTACCAGTCTGGATATGCAAGACATCCTGTGTGTATTCGTATAAATAACTAAACACCACAAAGCCTCTTCTTGTGATGTCTAATACAGACCGAAGGAGAAAACCTTCCCGTCTGAAGGATTTCTCTCTAGATTATCACTGTGTGTACTCAGGTTATCTCTAAATCTCAAGAGACAAAGGTTTTCTAGGTACAGAAGCCAAAACCTGACAGATCTAAAGGTGGGGATGGTGGGTTTGGGGGGGTTCTCTGGGGTTTGTCCAGAAAAATCTCGAGGTTACGGCAGCGTGTGTTGTGTTTTGATCTGGTCTCAGACCCTGACCTTGGAAATAAATAAGTATTTTCCTTGGGCACAGCGTGCGCTTTATGCCTTCTCTTGACAAGAACGACATTCATTAGAGGGTTTTCACTTCCCCGTTGGTCCGATGATCACAGGGTGTGCAACTCGCTCCCACTGCTGAGCCCAGGGTTTGGGCTTTACAACCACAAACTCTGTCACTTCTTCAGTTTCTGGGGTTTTGTTTCCCTCCTTCGTTCCCCTTTAATTATGCAGAAAGCTCAAAAAAGGTTTTGTTGGTTTGGGGCGGGGGGGGAGTTGTTGGTTGTTTTGAAGATTATTTTTTTTTTGCATAGAGGATAATTTTGCATAAGGCTGTAGGACTTGGCTTCTTCCAGACTAAGTCCTGTAGGTAGGGTGAGATATATGGCAACTGTTTGAATATGGACTTAATAGACAAACAGGAACCTTTTTCTACCTGAAAAATTAAAGATTTCTGACAACTCTATGGCAGTGCTAATGAGGAATCATACCACCACTGAGCTATCATTTCCAAACGCTTACAAATGTTCACTTGAAAACCACAAAACCTGAATTCAAAGAAAGCAAAGCAGTGATGGAAAACGCAACAAAACCGTCCCACCGTGGAGATCCCCCGTGCTTTGCCGCTCCTGCCCTACCTCCGTGCCTGCAGCAGCATCTCCACCTACTCGTACTTTCCCTTTCCAATAAAAGTTTCACTCGTTATTTTTGGTTGCAAAGAACTTTGAGAGCATTAACAAAAAGCAATTACAAGAACAAAGCTGCATTTCAGGGGAATCTGGCTGCTGGCTTTTCCCTTTCGGAGGCTGACAGGGCAGGAACCACGTCACCCAGCGATGCTGGCTCCTTTGTCCCAGTGCCACCAGTGAGGGCTTATGGAAAGCTGTACTGGCACCAGCAAGAGTTGCTGCTGCAGGGAAATGGCTGGGGATGGGAAATGGCTTGGGACACCGAGTTTGGGGTTGGCTTTTAAACTGACCCACCTGCCAAATTGCTGTGGGCTCTCCATCCTCCCCGAGCTCCCCACCGTCGCCCAGTAACCTTTGCCTATGCTCTGTTCCCCTGTGCAGTAGGAGCAGGAGAAAGGGGGGGGATTAGACAGTGGGAAGCAAAGCGGCTGGCAGTAAACAAAGCACTATTGACTGTACCAGCGATGGGAAGGAGAAATGCTTTAATCTCTTTCATTGCCTAATCCTAAGTGATGTATTTGAGAACAGTAGGGAAGAAGTAGACAGCAGTGTGACTTTGAAGTCCAGCGAAGGTTTCTGTGGCTTCAAAGAGCCATTCTTCCCTGCGTTTTATCGGAGTGAATGCCTGGATGGTAGGCTGGGCACAAGGGGGAGGTTTTCTGATGATTAGCATAAAAGCCAAGGCAGGAAGGCTCTTATTCATGGCTCTGACACGTATTGTGCAAGGCTCTCCGGTGCCATCCCTACCTTCATTCCCCAGCCCTGGGTGTAACAACATCTCCTGCACCTGGTAGGAAGGTGAAATTGCAAGTTACTCAGGGTGGTTTCGGTTAGCCAGGTTTCACCATCTGCCTTTCAAATCCCCATTGACAGAACTCCACCAAAACACAGGAGCCCGTGGGGCGCGTCCCTTTGCACAGCCGCCAGGAGCCACCCCAGGGACCTGCTGGGATGGGGTGGGAGCATGCGGGCTGCTCTGATCCTCTGTGCCCGGGTGTCTTTGGCTCTCCAGGGACCTCACAGACCCTCCAAGTCCAACAGCTCCTTTCTGTTGCCTGGAAGCCAGCAAACAAACTGCAGCAAGACCTCAATTTAATTATTTTCCGAGACAGAGTGGGGAAGCAGAAACCTGAGCGTATTGGACCTAGTCCTAAAGGTGCTCTCCTTTTTTCTTTCCTTTTTCTTTTTTTCTTTTTTTTTTTTTTTTTTTAATTTTT
>WKFP01014742.1:706763-727444 GCA_011057875.1 Pterocles orientalis
ATTTATTTCTTTTCTTTTTTTTTTTTTTTTTTTTTTTTTTTTTTTAAGTTAGTCAGTACAGCCAGTTGTCTCCTAACTGTCCTTTGAGATTACAAAGCATTTCCTGCTGGTGGTGACTTCTCTGGGCTGTATCTGTTTTGTATTGAGCTAATTAAAATGTTTCCTTCTGAAGAGAATTGCGAACTGCCTTGCCCCACATTCAGCCCCCGATCCTCAGGGCATGACTCTCTTTTTGTTTTCACTGGGAATGTCTCTCTCCATTTACATCACCCCTTTAACCCTTGGAGTGCTTTGGCCCTCCCCATCCACTGTGACCTTTGGAGGGGCTGCTCCACAGCCCAGAAATGCCAGAATTCACCCCAAACTTTTGCATTATTTTCCTCTTGTAAGAAGGACATTTTTTCTTGCAAAGGAACCTCAGTCTGATGATGGACTGTAGAAATGCTTTTTTTGACCCTCAGGTCTCACTAAGGGGAGATTGCTTTATAATGGCATTGCTGGATGCACTAGAGATCCTGGTAAGAGAAGATTTAGATGCAAAGAAAAAAACTGATGAACCGATGAAAAGCAGAGTTCCATGGTTTGACCCAACACTTGGAGCTTTACAGGTTGTTTTCGCTCAGGAGCAGAAGCTGGTGATGGAGGTAGCTGTGTCTTTGATGTAGCCCTGTTTATTTACAAAGTGTGGTTAAGAAAAAAAAAAAGAAAATAAAAAATAAGAGAGTCCTGTTTCCCTGAACCACTGGGGAATCCAACAACAGGACTGAGTTTATTTGCTTACGGTTCCAAAACGCTTTCCAGCCAGCGTCCTACCCAGCACGCTTCCTTTCTGCGCTTTCTCCGACACGATTTCCAGCGGTTCCTTGCCCATTGCCTGGCTTTCTGGCTCCTTGTTGCCTTTTCTCGGCGCCTGCAGCCCATGAAGCCCTCCTTTCACCCCAGCCTCGCCTGACCGCCCTCGCCCAGGACCATGCCTCCAGGCTGGTTCCTCTGCACACCCTTTACCGAAGCAGGAGAACTGAACTTTCACCTCTGTTTATCCAAAAATTATAGGCTGCTTTTTCTTTTTTTCCTGGCATACATTAGCACCAACAAGCTTCCATCCAGCAGCGCACCACAAACACCCATGTCAGGTTTTTGCAAGCTGAACTGGGTGCTGAGCAGGGTCCTCCAGCAACACAGAAGGCAATCTCTCCTTTGCTCTGGCACTCAGGACCTCGCAGGATCTGTGCCCTGCCTTTATTTACTGGAGGGAGTTGATAAAATAGGGCTTTGTTCTCTCAGACTGCTTTATTCTGGGGGGAGGAAGGGGAAGGTTGGAGAACTCTCTTCTGACAGCTGTATGGACTGGGTGGGTGCTGTCAGCCCAAGTTCCATTTGCTCCGAGTGCTGGGGATGCGTGGTCCCCTCCCGGAGCTGCTGGGCTCTCCTCCGGGCACCCTTCTGAGCAAGAAATTTTTGCTGATTTGGAGGCATGACTGGGGTTTTCATGTCATCTCCCTTCTGGGGAAAAACGTTAGGGTCTCGAGAAGTATTCAGTGGTGTGCAATGAAAGGATGCGGGAGGAAGCACAGATGCGCTGTTTTTTGGTAAGAACTACAGAGGGTAGATTTGTACTTATGTGTTAAAATAAATATGAAATGTCTTTGCAGTGCGAAAATGTATCTCAGCCAGTGAGTGATGTTTCTGTAGTGAAGTTTCTTGGAAATCAGATTTCTAACAATGAGATGAGAGAAGGGGAATGATATTTTGGCACTGTTATAGGGATGCTGCTTTTACTGCTAAATATGGGGATTTCCATCTACCACGTACAAGCAAACACATGCTGGGGTGGAAGGTGGTGCGTTGTCTGCAGGTTCAAGAAATTAAAATGGGAATATTGTTAGATTAAAATAAGACCTTTTCTTGTGGCTGTCTATTTTCAGGCATAATAGGCACTTAAAATATTACAAGAGCATGTTATGTATGGAGAAAGCAGTCTGCTGTGATGCTAGCATGCACCTTTGGGGGGCTTAGGGACTGAGGGATGTCACTCAGTTTCACTTGACGAGATAAAGAGACTTTCCCTTTTTACAAAACCAAACCAAACCATTACAAACAATTCAGAAAACTTTCCTTGCGGCTGGGGTCAGCTCGGGCTAGTTTGGCTCCGAAGCCATGTGGATCTTTAGCCCCTTTTATGGGACGAGTGGAGAAGATGGTGCATTGGAGGAAGCCTCGCAGAGCCACTGTCTGTCCTCCCGAATAAAGAGCTCCTCTTTTCAGGGAGAGAATTTGCCTTTTGTGAAAGGCGGTGGCTCCCCATTCCTGAGACTAAACCGGATCCTTATTTACAGAGGAGGAGCAATGTGTGGAGGAGCAGAGCGAGTCTCTGCACACACACTTGACCTGGAAAGACCTCCAGAGGCTGGATGTGTGCTCCAGCAGCCATCCTCAGCCATCCTCAGCCATCCTCAGCCATCCTCAGCCCGGGGACGGGCTCGCCAGGGTCTTATTTGTGACCCTGGAACACCGTGTGAGCCATCGGGCTGGGACCACCATATCATCAGTGTGTGCCTGGCCAGCAGCTCTTGGACATGGGTAAACAGAGACCAGAAATTCAAACATGCTTTAGCCAGAGTCAGCTGCAGCCTGCACAGATGCATCCCAAACATTGGCACAAATAAGTGTGGCTGCAAGCAGCCATGCCGTCAGTGCCAAGACAGCACCACGACAATCCAGTCCCAAACTGTTTTGCCATGTACCGCTCTCCTCAGGGAGTGATCCTCCCTCACCCTCTGTTCCAGAAGGAAAATACCTTCCTACAGTGCACCCTTTCCCCAGGATCTGGCCCAAGCTTTGGGTAAAATTGCTGTAATTCCTGCTCTGATGCTGCAGCCATGGGGTCGCAGGCTGGAGGAGGGCAACCATCTCACAGCTGGGAGAGCATCCTCTCCCTGGCACACGCTGCGGGGCTCAGGCATGGTTTCTGCTTCTCGGAAAACTGGGAGGTGCAGGATTTGGGGGTTTTTTTGGGGTTTTGGGTTTTTTTTGGTTTTTGTTTGTGTTTTTTTTTTGTCTCATTACAATGAATGACAGTGAATGGGTAGTTGTGTTCAGGTATTAGTTCTGTTTGTCTGCCCACGTAGGAGCTGAGCTCCTAACGTGAGAATTCGAAAGACATCGATTTTTATCAACTGACCTAACCCCAGTGAAGGAGGAGTCTCACTTTTAGTCTCAAAGGATTAAAGTGCAATGTGTGCTCAGCCTCCCCCTCCTTTCCTCCCTCCCATGTTTTTCAGGACTTTCTTTTAAAATTCAGAGGCTTTGAACCCCCTGAAGCCCCAAGGTTAGTTTCCTGCCTGTTTTATTTTAGCTTTCAGAATGCTAGCAAAGGGAAGATGGAAAAGTGCTGCGAGGGGGGAACAACCTCATCACCGACCTGTGAACTTTGCACTCCCCATCCCCTCTGGGTTTTACTGTTCTGTTCGTGTAGGGGAGCAATTGTCTCCTCTCAATCAGACATTAAGGAGTGTCATTAAAAACCTCAAACTTTTCTTGCAGACACTTCTGCAGTGGGCTTACATTGTATTATATCCTATTCTTTCCAAACAGCTGCATCTTTAGATTAAGCATGTTGTTCATCATTCATTTTACTTCTGGCACTAGTTTTTCTATCTGCTTGGAGCTGTATTTGCATTTTTCTCATGGAATTTTGGCACTGAGCTTAAAAGGACTAGATTTTAGCTATCAACGAAAGCCAAAGTGAGAAATAAAATTCTTAAGTTTTTTATTATAATATATATAACTTATCCCTTTGATATAGTTGGTAGGAACCAGATCTCTCACTACATGAAGCTGAAAGCATGTAGTGTTATAAACTGAGTCTATGTCACATTTATACCTTTTTTAAGCTTAAAGTGCCTTTATGACACTGACTTCAAGTACAAAACAAAACAACAAAAAAAGCCCTAACAAAGGGATATTTTTCATAAAACTGAAACAACCACCAGGGATAGAAAAGCCCTTAACTTGTCATCTGCGGTGACACAATGAGAATTACGATGTGAACTCTAACAACTTCCACTGCAACAGCTTGGAGGACTCGCTCACACAGTAATTACTTTCCAAAAACGTGCAGCTCATCTTTCTCACTTTAAACAGAACCATTCGCCTCTCCCATCGCAACCCTAGCGCGGCTGGAGTAAGGGATGAGATCTGCCCGTACACAACAACCACGGCTCATCTCCAGTGAAACGTCCAGCTCGAGCTGGTTTTATCCCACAGAGTTGAGCCTTCAGATTTCAGAAAACGCTCCAATCCTTTTTTTTTTTTTTTTTTTTTTTTTGCTGTGTAGCATCACCAGTGAGCTAGAAGAATGTCATTCTTTTGGCCAGTGTCCTCTCGGTGCCTTGAGGCACGCCTCTCCCTCTGCTTTCCATGTTTTGCAGTCATTTCATCGGGCTCTTCCAAGTAATTTCAGAGCCTTTGATTTTTCTTGTCAACCGAGAAGGGATTCATTTTGCAGGCTCCCCACTTGTTCCTCATTTTCCCCAGAACGTGGAGCGATGTCCAGTTCTGCATGAGCAAATCCAGCCCATAATGTCTCCCTGCAGAAGCTGCATCCAGGAGTTTTTCAGGCAGGAAAGAAATAGCCAATTCTTCTCTGCTCTGTGATGAGTTCAGAAACTCGCTCTGCCCTAATTTGGTGTGGGATGTGGGTTAGTTGATTCTCTCTCCCCAGTTCAAAGGGACCTCTCCTCAGCTCTGCATGCTTCCGAGTCCCCGCTTCAATAAACACACCGTAACGGATACCCCTGTTTTGACAAGAGGCACCGGTTATGCCGAAATCTTATCCCCTGGAAAAGGGAGCAGGTGTTTTCCAGCCAAGCTGCTGGGCTGCCCGCACGAGCTGCCGCCAGCACCGGCTGATGAGGAGCCGGAGAATTAAGCGACATTGCCCCGTCCTCGTGGAGGATGTCTGAATGTGTCCAAGGAGAACGAAAACCGGGTGAAATAGAGTTGATTTATTCTTTTTTCTGAATCCCACCCATGGCTCCTATTCCAGGCACAGTGGGTGCTGGTTTTTCAGCAGGAATAGCCCTGTTTGACCGGTGTGACTGGTCCCACAGCAGCTCTTGGTGTCAGCAGCAGGTACCAGACCCATATTCCTCACGGCACAGCTTCCCTGCGCTGAGGCTGCGGGGTGCTGGAGTCAGACCATAACATGGCAGCAGTGATGCTGGTGTTGTACTGGAGGGAACCGAGCGTCACCACATGATCAGGAAGGATGAGGAGCTGCGATGCCAGGAAGAGCCGCTGCAGAGTGGTTAACGAAGCAGGCAGAGAACGACACGAGGCGGGCCAGCGCTGGCTGCCTTCCCCCCGCAGTAGCATCCTGGAGCACGGCGGTGGAGGGAGATTGAGTTTCAACAAAACAAACCCGAAGGATGTGAGAAGCCTGGTGAATATAGTCTGTGTTCTGATGGCAAAAAATCAGGGTTTGAAAGGAGCCTGGAGCACCTAAAACAATTGAAGGCACAGCCAGGCAGGACCTTGCGATTCTGCTGGGCATGAATAGAAGGAAGAAGCGGCTGAATATCAGGAAACGATTTCTAACAATGTGGACTCGTAGGCTTCGGTGGAGACTCCCGAGGGAAGTGGTAAAAGCCTACATGGGCTGGATAATGGAAAACTAGTCAAAACCATAGCGTATATATACTGGAAAGAAATAAATCCTTCAGCACAGCGATACACAACTCACAATACCCAGCGAACATAATGCTGCTGTTATTAATAACATCTTTAAGGTGCATTTTTTCTACGCAGATTTAGATGAGTTCTTGCAAATGAGGAGGCTGCCAGCTTTCTGTGCAGGTCCTCTCCCAGCGAGGTGGGAGGTGGAGAAGGGGGGAGGTGACATGCTGCCCATCACCTCCTTGCATTTCCCAACAGCACGAAGCAGCTGCCTTGGCTCTCCCTGTCCCTAGGAGGAAGACTGTTTTCTGCATTTTCCTAAGAAATCTCAATTAACCCAGGTCCCTCTCCCTCCAGAGGGTGGCTGCTTCCCTTAGAACCCCTCGGGAGAGGGATGTCCCCACTGGTGTGTTCTGTGTCTGCTGCAGTGAGTTTTCAGGGCTTGCAGGATTTGGTCTGTGTTGCAGGAGTGGCTGTGTTACAGCTACAACCAGAGAATTTACTGATGAAAGAAATACACTAGAATGGATGAAAATTTAAATATTTCCAATTTTCATTAGCATCCAAGCCATTCCAGTGCCCAGCTGCCGGTATAGCCTGTGTTTCCCCCAGACTTCTCAGCGGATGACCCTTTTGAGTATCTTAGCCCAAAAAAAAGATGGTTTGGAGCATGACAAACATCCAGCTCTGCAGCGAGATGTGTGCCATTGCCCAGGCTGCGCCGAGGTCCAAACCTCCAGCTGTACTTCTTTGCTAGGGACTGTGTGAGCGAAGCGTATTAACGGGGTTAATCTTCCCGAGCCGTGTGCTTTTCTGTTGCACAAACTCACAGTCGGACAGTGTTATGCGAACCAAAGCGGTATTATTCCTCTTGCACCACCAAACTCCCGCTCTCTCCCAGCCCATTGTCGGTAGCATTTTGGCACCGGGTCAATCTGATTGCAACTAAGCTCTTTACAAAGCATCATTCAAGGGTGGCTCTCCTGGGTTTGATTGTTGGTGCTCTGAAAGGTTCTCCACAACGGATGTTCTGGGGAATATGCTGCCATCTGTGTTGGTAATGCCCTCGTCTGACAGTTTTGATAATTTTTTTGTGACTCATGGAGGCTATTTTGGTACTAACTCGCTTGTTTTTCTGATTGAAAAGTGGTTTCGGAGGTATCTAACGCCCTAGGGTTATGCGAATTTTCTGAAGCCTCTTTCTATCCACAAAAGACTTACTTAAGGTTTCTTCTGCCAGAGACTGTGAGGTTCAGAAACACGGATGAGTCCAATAGAGAGATCTGAACTGAATTTTCCTGCAGACACGGGGAGCGCAGGGCACACATCTCAACACCAGCCACCTTGAAAGCGGTATCGCTGGTGCTGTGGTTTACAGTACAGAGGGGTGCTGGTGGGAGGTCACAGCAGTGCCTCGGGATGCCTGTCGTGGTGGGTATTTCAGTTTCTGGTGCAAGGCTACTGTGGGGCACTTCAGCACTAGCGGAGGATTTGTTCCGATAATAGTGACTTTCTGAGACACGTTTCCATCCCACAGGAAGAGCCGGTGCCCAGGTCACACGGTGACTGGGACCCAGTGGACCTTTTAGAGGAGATGGGTGTCTCTCCAGTGCCACCGGCTTGAAAAAAGAGCACCAAGACAAATAAATACAGAAGATATACTGGACAAAAGCTGCTCTTCTAAACATGTTTTGACTCCCGCAGGAGGAGGAGCACGGAGAGGCAGCCTGCCATGCCGGGGAAAGGCCGCCCTGTCCAGAGCTCCCTAGCTGAGAATGGAAACCCTTGTGTAATGTTTCCTTTGTTATCGGAGGGGAAGAAGCACTTTTAAAAGCATTGTTTTTACAGAGGAAAGCAACACCAACAGGGCAACAACTTTTTTTTCTTTAACCTTTTCTCTGTTGACTCGTGATGACCTTCCAAGCCAAGCCTTCAAACCACCCGCCACCACTGTCCCATCACCCATCCCTGCCCTGGGCTCTTCAGGGCTCTCTCTGGGTTTGATCGGTTCCTGGTGCAACTCTTCAAATCCAGGCGAGGTTTTTGCTTTCCCACTCTCTTCTCTCCCTGGCCTGAGCCTCCCCACCCGCCCAAGGCACCACATCCTCACCCCTGCCTATTTCTTCCCATCATCACAGCCATCTCAAACATCCTTCCGCCTGCTCGCAGGGCACCGTGGAGTCCCTGGCTTTGCTGAATGCTCCCTGTGAGCACATTAGCTCATCTCTTCCTCAGCAGAGTTGGTGCCCCTGGGTCTGGGTCAGGACAGGGTTCACACCAGACTGTGTGCCTCCTTCCATGAGATGCTCAGAATTTGAACTAAAGTTTTCTTGCCATTCATTGCCCTGGGATTTAGTTGCCAAAGTGCCAGAGCCCTCGTGAAACCAGCCGCCCCTCTGAGATTTAACCACATTCGGATGATCCCTTCCGTTCTGGTTTTACGCGTTGCCTGGTGCTACAGGCGCCTGGGAAACTTGGGGAGGTTGGAGAGTATCTGGATTTGAACTCGCTGCTTTGCTTTTCTGTTGTCTAAACGCTATTTTTAAGATGGAATTTCTTGGATTCAAAATTCAAATGGCATTCTCCTCCAAACAACATCCTGACAGTTTGTTTGCACCACGGTGGAGATTTTCATCTTGTAAAATTCCCCACGGCCAGTCCTTTCCCGGTGACCACCGCTGCCAGCCCAGCTCCCGCGGGAGCGCGAGGCCCCGCAGCCCCGCTGCAGACGTCAGGCAACGGCTCGCCATGAAACGCGAGACCCTCGCTCATCATCCACAGGCTTCCTATTTTATCATCGCTAGGGAACGGGGAAGGACAAAGGGACAAATGGATTTCCTGTCACTCGGAGCAAAATACAGACATTACTCCGGGGTTTGTGTCTCCCGTCCTTCACCGTCCTTCTCCTGTGGGAGAGGATTTGCTTAAAGGACAGATTTTGAGGATTTTCTTAAAGGAAGGGTTTTACTTCACATTTAACGGCGGGTATTACTGACCGAAGCGAACAGAGCAAAACAAAAACATCCCTGGAGTTTTACATAGTCCCATTGAAAGTCTTTCCTGCTGGTTGCTGAGTAGTCTCTTGCTTCTTGCGACGCAATTTCACTAATTAGTAATCATCGTGGACTCCTCCACGGCAAACTGGCTGGGAAACGGGGACCGATGGGGTGCCTGGAAGCAGCCTTTCCTTGTTGGTCACCTCTGCATGCACATCGCTCCAATTCATTGCAGACTGTCCCTGTGTGGAAGATAAAAGGCTCAACCCTCCCTTTGCTCAGGCGAGGTGCGGGGGATTTCCCCGCGTGCAGTGAGGTTGTTTCCACCTCTGCGAGGAGCAGAGCTGCAGGGCAGACCCCCACCCTGGGGACAGGCGGCTCTTCTGCAGGAGCTGCAGATGCGTTTTCCTCGCAGGACAGGGGACAATCAGTTTTCCATCACCTAGCATCTTCTAGCAGGGGCTCCGGCTCCAGCTGCAGCGTGGCTCAGGGCAGGAAGCAGGAACAGCACACCCACGGGAAGTGCCGGAGAAATTCGGGGAGACAGAAAACAATTAAATCACCTGGAATTTATCCAGGTCCTTGGGGCTGTCACCCCATCTCCTACAAAACTTGGGTGACCCCATGTGGCCTGGGTCTCAGTGTTGTGTCTCCTCTGACAGGCAGTGGGACCGGAGCGGGGTGAAGGGTTTCCTTGGTACTGGTTTCTCCCTGGTACTGGTTTCTCCTTGGTACTGTTTTCAGACCGAGCTCCAGCCGCTGCCGTGCAGTTTTCAGGGAGGTTTTGCTTTGGGATGTGGCAGTGGCACGGCCAGACTCCGCCGGAGCTTGTGACCTATATTCTCATGTGAATTTGAAGCGACTCCTCGGCCGTTACTAGCAGATGCTATATTTATCCTGATGCTGACACGTCTTTAAATAGCACGGTTACATTACAAGGTCCCTGTTTAAAGAGTTCACCGCTATCGCTTGTGCTGTGTTGTTCACTCAAAGCAGTTTGAAGAGCAGCAGAGCCTCCCTAAGCGCCGCTTTGATCCTACTAACATTTTCCTGACCAGAAATAGTCGCCAGAGACTCTCCCTTCTCTGTCAAGTCCTTGTTACACCTCTTCTCTAAACATTTTTTCCTCTCTGTTTTCTTTAGCTCTCTCAAACCACCTCTCCTACCATCTCCAAATCCTCCTGAACCATTTCCAAATTCCTCCTCACCCCCTTTCCCATCACAGCCTCCGCTACAAGCTGCCCTTGCCCACCAAGCACGTGGTCCTCCGCTTCCCCTCGGGGTGATGACTTCTTCCTAAACATCCCTGAGAAGCGTGATTTCACCTCTTTGGCTGGGGTGCCCTGCTCAGGACTGGTGGGACATCCATCTGCAATGTGAGCGATAGAAAACTGGAGCCTTTTTTTTTGTTTTACCCTCTTGTTGGCTCTTCACACTTAAGTTTGGCTTCTGCTGATTCAGAACAATGATGGATGCGTCTTTAATCACAGGAGCACCTTGTACGTACTGGGTGGCTTGCTGGCCCAGCTGGTGGGGAGCACAGCCCAGGGTTAGCACCCTCCTTGTTGTTTCCCAATCTCTTTTTTTTTTAACATGCTTTTATTTCTTTTTTTTTGATTGCACACCAAAAAAATACCATCCCTGGCAAATTAACCAGAATTGAGGCTTTTTTTGGGTGGTAAGCAGCGGTTACAGCAGCTTGACAAGCATTTTCAATAATGGTCCTTCATCCAGAGAAGGAAGGAGGAAGAATCATAATTAAAATCTTAATAATCTTAATAAATCTGATGGAAGGGGAAAGCTTACCCAGGGTATGGGCTCAGCTTCACTGCCCCTGTGGCTGGTTTGGGTTGCATGAGGGTCACACCAGAGCAAGCTGACTTTAAGGTCCCGTATTTCTCCTCCTCAGACCCCTTTACAGGCTGTGAGTTTGTTAAAACCATGCTGCGGTGCGTCTGGTTCGGGGAGCAGCGGTACCCAGCCGGCCCTGCAGCTACAGCTCGCTTCCTGGGGACAGAGGGGAAAGGAGCTGCTGAAACGGTCCCTTGCTTCATTTTTGGTGACATGGCCACACCTCAAGTCACAGGAAGCACCATAGCTTCTTCTCACTGGAGAAGCTCCTGGTCACACACCCTGTTCTTCACCCCACGTCGCCGTGGGTCTACCTGTGGGTGTGTTCTCCCCATCCCTGCGTGGCTCTGTTGCCCACCTTCTGCTTCTCCGAGGTGCTGCTCAGACTTTGCCCTTCTCCTCTCTTGGGCTCTTCCTTGGCCCTTTCCAGTTTAGTTTTGCTCGAGCACAAGTTATGACCATAGCTCTGTCTTCACACAGCGCTGGAGTTACACTTTCCCCTTGTTCCAGCAGAACACATGGTTTTGCTTAGCGCTGGCTGAGGAATGACAAGCCGTGTGTCTTGAATATGTGTCTGCCAAGGTCAGGAATCTCTGCTGCGAACTCCAACAATCAAAGCTCGTGGTTATTTGTTTTCCTACGTATAGATTTACCAGCTGCTGGTCTCTGACATTTGTCGATGTTTTCTTTTTTGGAACCAAGACGTCATTGCCATGTTGAACTAGGCGGGCTGGCGGGCGGTGGGTAGCTGGGCGCAGTGTGAGCCTGGGGTAGGGGCTGCCCAGGAACCCCCATTTACCGCTTCTACCAAATCTATTGTCGGGGAACAGGTATAAACAGAGTTTGACACATCCAGACAGCTCCCTGCAGTCAGCCCCCAGAAAAGGACTTGCAGAAATCTTAATGCAGGCTGTTCAAAAGGCCAAGGGGTCCTGAAAGAAGTGATGGGATACTTGATAGCAGCTTTTTGGAAATGGGCAGCACATGTTTGCTTAAAGAGAATAAGGGAAAGCCTGACTCCAAAGGTGTGTATCGTACCTAGTGAGATTCCTGAGTGTTTTTTGTGATTTGTTTTGATTTATGCGTTAGTCATGTTCTGAGGGAAAGCTTTGCAGGAAGAACCTGTCCTGGAGCCATCGTAACTAGATCCTGAGGCGTTCCACTAGTTGCTGAATCTACCTGGGAGGATTTTTTGAGCATGATCAGAGCTCTAGACCAAGGATGCTGTATGGAGCACTGAGGTCGCCCAGCTCTGAGCTGAGCAGGTCTCTGTGGTCACCCAGGGCAGTGAGATCCCGTCAGCAGCTGTGCCCAGGCTCAGCGCTCGGACCTGCCGGGTAAAAATAGCCCAAAGGCAGGCTGAGAGATGAAAGGAGCCCACAGCCTGTCCACCCAACACCAAGCCTTTAATGAAGCTGAGGGGCCGGGGCTGGCCCAACAGCCCTGTGAGCGGAGGGAGATGCAGTAGCCGGTGTCATGATGAATAGACCGCTTGTAGAAAGGCTTACGTGCAATTTGCACAAGCGGGGAGGCTGCGCAAGGAAAAACAACCTTCAATGAGATCTTTTAAAAAGCTCTGCTTTTTCAGTCTGTGTTTAACATCTAAACTGCTATGAATTTAATGCCTCCGGATTCAAACTCGTTCCATTACAGAAGCACACAGATGGGGGAGAGAAAAACTCATTTGACTTGATTTTCAGATAAACTTAGACTTCTTCACGAGCTTTTTTCCTGGCTCTCTCTATTAAAGCAGATAATTCAACACATTTTAACGGCCTCACAACAGCATCGGTGTTTTGGCTAGAAGCAGTTCTTTGGAGAAATTGGAGAATAAACCCCATTTTCTGTGTATTGTAGAAGTAGCTACCATAAACCCACGTTTGTGATTCAGAACAGGATATTCTGCAGAACAGAAAGATCACAGAAGAGATGGGGGGGAGCTCCCATGCATGGGCTTTTGGGCTGTCTCATCGCCAGTCCCCTCCCATAGCAGAGCATAGTGAGAGAAAGAATAGGATAGGATAGGATAGGATAGGATAGGATAGGATAGGATAGGATAGGATAGGATAGGATAGGATAGGATGGAATGGAATGGAATGGAATGGAATAGAATAGAATAGAATAGAATAGAATAGAATAGAATAGAATAGAATAGAATAGAATAGAATAGAATAGAATAGAATAGAATAATTTTGGTTGCAAGGGACATACAATAACCTCTGCCAGGATGGTGAAACCACTTTGGTGTCTCAGGTGAATTCCCTGGGGAGGCTGTGATGCCAGGTGGTCTGTTAGCTTAGCAAGATGATGTCTACATTTCCCAGTGGACCCCATTAAACTGCTGGATGTCAGGCTGAGCTACCACATTTCTGTGAACTTGATGTAAAGTTGAGAGACTTTTTTCCTAAAACCAAGCAAATTGGGCTTCTGGAAAAGGTGCCTGACACCGGTGCCAAGCATGAGCAGGTATAAATACTGAGAGATGCAGCTGGAGCAAAGCCATAAGCTCAGAGGAAGCTCAGCTCTGTGTTTTATGGCCCCTTTAATTCTCTCCCCATCCCCGGGAGTGCGAAGGGTGAGCGAGCAGGGTTGTGGAAATAGTGGTTAAGTATCTGTTTTGCAGTTTTGCATGCATTTGCAAACATGTCCTTGCATTAGAAACAAATCCTTCAGACACACCTGCTGGGACGGGGAGCCCTGGGTCCATCAGCATGTGCTGATATCACAAGGTGATGCTGTGCAGAGACTGGAGCTGCTGCTGAAGCGGCCGCTCATCCCGTGCTAATTAACTCTGCTGGGAAATGAAGCCAGCCAGGCGGGGAGGACAGGCGTGCTGACAGCCCCGCGCTGTCCCTGGGACCAGGGGACTTTGTCCAGCTCGGGTGTCCCTGCACAATGAGCAGTGGGCTGAGCTGCCGGGGAGCAGCAGGAACGATTCCAACTTCCACAGACAGGCAGGTCGGGTAGTGCAAATTCACTCCTGCAGACCGCTGGCGGATGCCACAAGTCCCAAAATTTGCTGGGTGTTGGCGTGGAGAGCATCAGCTATTTCTGTTTGGCTTCTTGTTGCTATTAGAGCAGCAGCGCCGAGGGCAGGGAGCAAAAGCCACGTGGTCAGATAAGCTGCTCTGAATGCAGAGGAGAGAGAGCAGGCTTATTTTAACTGCCTGTCCTCAACCGCTGTTTGAGATACGAGCATTTGTCAGCCAGCTACAGCCCACAGGTGTATTTGTAAAACTACGTTTCCCATTATAACTCTTCCTGAGCAGGCAGCCTGAGTGCCCGGGCAGTCTGCAAACGGAGAGGAGCAGGGCGCTGGGTGCTGGTTGGGAGGGACACGGGCAGCGCTGCAGGGCTGGGAGCAGCCGTTCGGTGCTCAGGTCGGAGCCTCTTCTGATAGAGATCTTATTTCTAACTGCTCTCCATGTGCAACCTCAGTGGAGGACGAGAGGGAGGAGGCAGAGCGGGGCTGATCTGTCAGAAGATGAGAGAATTATGAGTTTTTTCCTAATACCAGTTCCACACTTCCATTCCAGCTCACCGCTTCTGAATCAGCAAAACATCCCAACACGTGCTCAATCATCCCCCAGCCCATTACAGGAATTAAGCATCTGCTTATTTTTGAGATTGTACTTACATATTTTGGACAGCAGGCTGGAGCAGTATTGCCAAGTGACGGCTGAGACCATCTTGATGGCCATGCGGTGGCCATGGAGGCTCTTGCCACCTACCTGGAGCTCCAGGTGGACCCTGCCCAAGCTGCCCTCTGCTCTGAACCTTTTACAGAAAGAAAAATAGTCCAAAACTGTAAATATGGGAATAAACATTCCCGCAAGTCACCTGCTGTTAATTTACAGTTGGATCAATTCATTTGAATCCAAAAGCAGCAGAGAGGTTTGCAGTCTCTGAAGACCGTTGAGTACTACACTCGATATCACGAGCAAAAGGCTTGCGGGGCATGGCTCTCCCCCAACTGTTTTATTTCACCAAGAGCACTGAGTGCTTTGCCAAATTCTGTCTCGGAGGGTCACTGCAAACGCGTCCTCCTTCTGTTTTTCATATAACCCTGAAAAGTGATCTGCGGTTGTGTAACTCTTTAACTATTCTGGAAATTTTAGCTTGGAGGCTTCTCTTTTTTAATGCACACATAGAGCTTGCTCTCGCTGACTTATCTCCGAAAAAAATAAATATATGAGCAACCTGTGCAGAGCTGCCACAGCAGATTGTACCTGAAATCATGTGAATTGTTTCTTTCGGAAGCCAGAGCAAACAAAGCAGCCAGATTCTTTCATGTCTTGGTTTGCAGAGGCTGCTCATGGCAAGCGCTCAGCCTCCCAGCTGTCACCGTGGTCAGCGTTAAATATAAAACCTTTTTTTTCCGGATCGCTTCCCAATACGTTGCTTCCTCTCTGCAGTACCTGGTGCTCCAGGTGATGCTGGCTCACGTCACCAGCATTGCTCGGACAAGCTAGAACGCACAAGGCACACTTCAGGTGAAAATTATCAGAAAAGAGCAAAAGGGAGTTGCCTGATTTACGTCTTCATTTACCTTTTTTTGTGCCTCATGTTGAGGAAAGCCCTTGGTAGGAATCAGTAATGTGCGTCCAGCCATGAGCGCTGCTGGGCTCAGTGCCTTTTGCTGTGTTTGATTCCTTGCAGCTGCTCAGGGCTAGTTAATTATCTCCTTAAAAGAGGAATTTCTATTTTTAAAGGATGACTAGGAGGCTGATGGAAACGTGCAAGAGAGCAGAAACCCAAATATTTAGGCAGAGCCGTAAAACGCTTCCCATGGCTGACACCGCAGCTGCAGCTGACACCAAACGCTCTGTTTGCTTTCTGGGTGAGACGCTTTTCCGAAGGGCCAAGCTGCTGGAACAGCTCGAAGCACGCATCGCCTTGCACTTGCATGGTCACGCTGCAGCACAGAGCTGCACCGAAAACCAGCATCAGGGCGGTTTTGCTTCTCCAAATTGTTCCTGGTGGGTTGCTCCTGTCCCGGTGCTGGGTGAGATGATGGTTGGTCCCCATCGTAACGAAGGATGCTGCAGGCTGTGTGCGGCGGCTGTCCTTATGGGCAGAGCCATGCTGGAGCACAACAGTTGTCTGGGACAGGGGACAATATTCTGGGTACAGAAGGCTCCCATTGCGCAGGTGGCTGCAGGGTTCACCCCAGCTTTCCGGCGCCTGGATGCTCGTCATGCTCCTGGCACACGCTCATGCTCTCAGGATTTAAAAAATATCTAAACTGTTGTTGCTCAAAAATACGAAACAAAGTAGAATCTCGCTTGATCTTTCCCTTCCTTTTAGCCTTTTTAACAAATAACAGGCAGACGGAAGTGATTAACGCAACCTCGCGCAACCGTTCCTCGTTGTCGGTGCGACCCTCACCGTGGGCTTTTCCTTCCACGCGCGAGGTGGTCGTGTTTGGCGTGTTGTACGCGAGTGGCTTGGCCAGCCCAGCAGGACTCGCTGGAGGGGATTGCTTATTCTATTCTGGTAATAAATGCTTTTTTAATTTTGTGGCCTTAACATTCAGGGTAAGCTGGTTCTTTGCCTGTGCTGTACACATACGGTCTTGGCTTCTCTTCTCTTTCGCTAACAGCAATGCCCGACGGCTGCCGGGGTGGGCTTTGTCTTCAGCACAGTCTTTTGACCCCCCATCAGCCGCCCGTCAGCACATCTGGGTGGATCCAAGTCAGATGCCGAAACTGAGGATAGAGGGGAAAATCAATAGAAAACTTAGAAAAAAATTCCACATCCCTAAAGAAATCTTGTTTTCTTTGAAAAACATTTCGTTGGATCTAGGTTCCACATTCTGTCCAGCTGGCTACCAGTTCACAAAGCCATCCAAAAAATTGTTTTGAAACTATGTTGTTGACAATCCTGACCATTTAACACACAAAGTGAGTTAAAAAATAATGCAAATACTGCAGAAAATAAATGCACAGCATGTATACTTTTTTTTTTTAATTAAGGGAAATTAAGATAGAAAATGTATAAGTATAAAGATGGTGAGAAATGCTGCCAGGTGCCCGGGTGAATCTCACCAAACTTACCCAAAATGCTTCCATCCGTTAAGGCACACTGGGCTTACAGAGGCCCTGCAAAGTCTGCTGGCATCGCTGAGTCTCCTTGGGCTTGTTTGCATAACTTTCTCCATGCTTTTTCGATTCAGAGTGCTTTTTTTGATCTTTGTTTGAATAATACTTTGCAGTGTTGATCCATGGCGTGGTTTCTTACAGCCTCCTAAGAGATATAAGATAATAATAATAATAATTTTTAAAAGGGTTGGTTTCAGGGTTTTCTTTTTTTTCCCCAAAATATAATTTTGGGGGAAAAAAATGGTTTATGCTGTATGTGTGAGGAAGGTCAGTTCTAGGTCTATAAAAGCAGCGTGGATGCAAGCTTGAGCGGTGCCGCATCAGCAGCATGGATAACGTAGGTGCTGCTGGAGCGGGGACCTCCCGCAAGTGGAACAGAAACGTGATGGTATACAAGGGCACTTAGTGGAAAATGTACCGTAACTTCAATAATTTGGTTTATCTTTCTTTGTGGCTTGTGGATGGAAATCTGGAAGCTTTTTGGCATTTCCCAGATTCCCATTAGCCTATGGGAAGAGCATCATGGAGCGACCGGGAGCTGGGGAAGATCCACCAAATGTGGCCAAAACTAAATGCATAAAGCGAAGCAAACGGTCTTGGGCTGGCAAACCCCACATGGCGATGGTTTCCTTTCTGATTTCTGTGCTCCTGGGACAGGTGACAGCCTGTAGTCCAGACCCTGGGTAGCACGGGCCATCAAATCTTTCCTCATGCCCTGTCCTGAGCTGTCCACGTGGGACACAGCCCCATTTCTTTACAATTTGACCCAAAGCACATCTGCGTGCTTCCTCCCCAGGGCTGCCGCGCGGGTTCTCTTTCCGGGGCTACACCTGCTGAGAAGTTCCAGGAAATCTGGCAAGCCCCATAACATGGGAAGAAGAAGTCCCACAGGCTCCCAGCACTACAGAGGGACACACGGTAAGCAGCCAGCTACACTGGTCTGGAAGGACAGATTGGGTCTCCCCACCACAAAGCTCCTCATCCTGTCTGTTGGACCACAAAAACCATGCTCAGGAGACACAGAGCAACACCTGGTGCTCCGGGGGTTGTTTGTCAGGTTGCTAGAAGAGGAAAATAACAGTTTGAGCAACAGGTTGACTTTTTGGAATGAAGTGATCAGGTCGCTGAGAGATTTTAAGAGAAGGAGTTAAACTTATTTCCTTGCCCTTTGCATTTCAGCTCGCTTTCATTGTTTACAGAGCATAGCTGAGATAAACTTTGTACTGAATACTCATTAGTACCAGATTCTGCAAGGAAACATATTTTTGGCCTTTTTTTTTTTTTCTTAAACCAGGGCTTTAAATGGATCTTTCTATAACTCTCAAGGTCATTGTTAAATATTTCAAATAGTTGGTCCATTGCCAAACTATTTTCATTGCTTGAGTTTCTCTCCTTGGAGAATTACCGCAGACAATGAAATGCAGCATCTTCAACCTTTTTGTCACAGAGAACCCTCCCACGACAAGCAGCTCTGTGACTCAGGAACCTGACTTGAGTTTTGTGTTGTACTGAGCAGGACAAAGACTCTCACCGAGTATTTTATCACCAGATCTCTGCGGCATCCTGTGCTGTAATTATTACAGCTTTTCTTTATCAGGGGAGAAAAGATCTCCTTTCTGGGTTTTGTAAGAAATGTGGGCTGAAACCGTTCTGTGCAGTGGAAGGCTTGGTGGAGCAGAAGTTGTGATGAATTTCTCCTTTCATTTCCTCGCTGTTAATGACAATTCAGGGAGACCCTAACTGAAGGAAGCACATCCCATGGAGTGAGGGGGGAAGAGTCCTTTTGGCACACAGGGCAGCTTACGGGTTTGTGTGGGGTTGCTCTCGGTTCGGCCAAGTTTCCGAAACCGCGTAGTGCCGGGGCAGTGCGGGAGCAGTCCAGTGCGAGGGTGTGGAGCTGCTGCAGGACAATTTGTGTGTTCGGCATGGAAGAGAAGTGGGAAGCGTTGCCCTTTGCTTTTCAGGTGCTCCTTCTGCAGCTTGAAAATTATTTTTAAAGCTGAAAATTAAGATTATTTGGTAAAAAAATAGATAGTACGGTCTTAATACCGTCAAAACCTTTTGAACTTTCCCTGCTCCAAATGCATTTATCTGATGGGTTTATATGTGAGCCTGTTTGTTTTGAGGCAGCGTATTTTGGTTCCCTAGATATTGTCTGACAGCGAGGATCAACATTTCTAAGTATGTATTCCTACACCCGGTAAATATCGCAGAGGATGCAGCGAGGTTTACAGCTGTATCAGATGTTGCCTGGAGCCACCCCCCAGCCCTGGAGGAGGCTGGAGCGGTGCCTTTTTTGGGTATTGGCGGGGGTACAAACTGGCACAGCTTTAGCAGGGGGGCAAAAGGTGGTGTCTGCAAAGCTGCCTAAAAACCCGGCTGCTCCAACCAGCAGTGCTCAACGTTGCTCAAGAAGCATATCGCTGGGGATGTTATTTCTTTACGATCTCTTTTCTGGCCTGCTCAATATTTGTTTTACGCAGCTGCCTCCAACATCTGCTTTTCATCTCTGCTCTTTCTCCGTGTAGGTATTCAGAAATGCTTTTCTTCTTTCAGCTGCTTTACGCGTCTCCTGTCTTGTCAATGCAACGCGCAGCTCATTGAATTCAAAAATCAATTTAAAATAGGCTGTTGCTTCTTTTACATACAAATAATTAAAGGAGTAATGTCCACTGCTTTCCACTTAAAGGAAAAGAGGGAAAAATAGCAAGACGAGCCTGAAATCTCTCAGGAATCTGAAAGCAAGCTGAGCCCATTCTGTAGTTTCAAGCTGAGATTTTTCCCCACCTTTCTACCTGACATCTTTTAAGCTGCTGTCCCAGCCTCCAACCTCTCCCTTCTTCACTCGGGGCAATCAGGACCCGAGGTCTGGTTCAACCTTTTAGCCCAGGATCCATCTCCAGAGCATCAGGCTTCCCGCGTGAGGCGCTGCTGCTGGTTACGCACCCTGCCACGCCGTCAGCAATAGCTGATTCTTTGGCTTTTGTCGCCCGTTGGCATGAAAACGTTGCTGAGCAGCAGCTCTGCCAGCCCCAGCTGCGATGGGAGGTTTGCACGTGCGGGGGGACCGGGTTTGAGCAGCTATTCCCTGCCAGCTTCAGCCTGCAATCGTCTCCTCTCCTCCTCCCCAATAACCGCGGCATTGTTGCTTTTGGAGAAAGGAGGCTGCAGCTCTGAGGCATTTCTCGAAAAGCAAATACAACTCTTGACCTCAGCCAGGAGCAGAGTTTTGCCAGGATTGAAGGTCAGCAGCTCCACGAGCATACGCTGCTGCCTCCTCCCTCGGATGCTCACTCCAACCTCCTTGGAGAAAAGCCCTCTTCATCAAAGCAGGAGCATCAATTTTTTTTTCCCCATTTTTTCTTATTTATCTCCTTGGATAAAGCTTGCTCTTTAGATAACACCCCTCCACGCTACAGTATCTTTATATTTCTGTGGCTGAGCATCTTGATGCATTCTCCTGCATCCTGAAGCAGCCACGGAACAGGCAAATCTGCATTTTCTCATGGAGGCGATCGACAGTGAGGGCAGCTGCTGAGCCCCACGACTGACTTTTATCAGGCAGAAAGCACTCCCATGCTCGGGTGGGGTGGTCTGAAGAATAACCCCCCTTCCAGCCTGGACCACAGATGGGGTTTGCATCCTCTCCTCCTCACCTTCCTCTGGGGGTCTGCATCCCTGGGGGTCCCCAAACCAGCCCGGCAGCACCGGGGTGGGTGTCCGCCTGGATTCACATCCATCACGTTTCTTTAGCAGGCAAAGGAAAATCTGATGTGGTTTTGCATGCTCATAGATTTACAAATGTAAATGATGGTAAAGTATCTGCTTATAGCGTGACCTCTTAACCCGCGGGGGGGTTTTTTCTGTTCTGGGGTGAATTCCAGAAAACCACTGTGCTGCTGTGTTTACAAGGAAAATGCCTGCTCTCTGTGTTCTCAAGGCCACTGCGTGTCTCATTAAAAATCCACTTGGGGAAAAGCAGGCTCGTTAGCATCGCTCACCCCAGTAAAGTTGCAGTGAATAAATATTCCTACTCCGCAATTAAAAAAAAAAAAAA
>WKFP01014742.1:735309-784932 GCA_011057875.1 Pterocles orientalis
CTCCGCAATTAAAAAAAAAAAAAAGAAAAAGAAAAAAAAGAAATTAAATCAGATTTAAAGAATTATTTGCTACCTCCTCTGGTTACGCATCTGTTCTGAGTTTTAAAACATCGTTACTTACAAAACCAAGTAACAAAAACCTTGGTTGTGGTTGCTCTACCCCAAAGCAGCCCCAGGGCTGGGGCGGGCAGCAGGGTGGGTGCCCCTCGCAGCCGGACCAGGGGGATCATTTCTAAGCGCCGGGAAGGATTCAGCCCACTCTGGGGACTCACCCATGCAGGACAGACAAACCGCCCTTCCAGAAGGATGCTGGCTCCCCACCGTGGCAACAAGCGCAATCTGAGCTGGGGAGCATGTCAGTAGAGGTAGCCCAGCTGCAACAGAGGTGGAATAACGATGATAAGGCGATGGATGGATGGATGGATGGATGGATGGATGGATGGATGGATGGATGGAGGGGGCCAGCCATGGGGACCCCCAGTCCATTGCCCCTCCAGCAGCTGCTCTTACAGGAGCCATCTCAGCAGAGGGTTGGGGTGATCTTGTCAATGACAGGCAGGGTCCCAAACTTCCCGATGGTTTCCCGGCTCTGTAAACAGACTTCTGTGTGCCTGGCACCAGATCAGAGCCACGCTGATGGGTCCGGCCAGCTCTGCAGCAAAGCTCTGCAGCATCCTCCGAGAAAAGCCAACAACAATAGGTTTATGAAATCAAAACATCGCAAATATGCTTTATTTACACGGCTGACACCAAAAGGAGAAACAGATGCTTCTGGTTGGAGCGCCCATCCAGCCTCATTTCAGGAAAACACACAGATCAGAGGGAGGGGGGGAAAAAAAGGAATCGAGATGTACAGTCCATCACATCTCCAGTTTTAAATATTATAAATCATTCGTGTGCCGCTACAGCAAACGGAGATGGGCTTGGCTTTGCCAAATGCCAGGCTGTGTCCTTCCCTGGGCTGATGCCATGGGTCAAATTGTTTTTCAGAATGGACTTGTGAAATCCACGTCATTAAAGAGTGCTGATGGGGTTAGGGTGTCCGTGTCTCGCAGGCACGTCCCTGCGGAGTGGCACCAGCACCCTCCCGTGTCCGACAGCTCGGACACTCTCGGTCTGCACGGTCAGTCCCGCACAGCTCGGGGCAGCACTCACCCGTCCTTTCTTCCTGATGAGCTGCAGTGAGGACAGGAGGCATTTGCCATGGACTCAAACGTTGTGTTATTTCATATGTGACATCTCTCACTTTTACACACATTCTACCTCCACGTGCAACTTGACGGGAGCAAGTGCATGGCATCTCCATCTTTGGGAATTGTTGCAACGCTCCGAGCTAAATCCCTCTGAGCCAAACGGATGGACAGGGCAAACAAGCCACGTACTATTAATTAAAATTAAAGCTGTCCTGCTTTTCTGACAAAGCCTCAGGGCTTTGGGGATTGCTTGGAGGTCCTTATAGCTGTGGCAATGCGGCTCGCCATGTCGGGGGCTGCGAGCTTCCTGCAGAGGGTGTGCGGGGGTAAGGGGTCCCCCCAGAGCTGCTTTGCAGCACGTTCAATCGTTCAGACTTTCAGTGAGTTCTGGCTGGGTCTTCATTGTCAGAGCGCATCTGAAAATAGACACATGGAGGAAGAGGGGACTTTTTCTTTTGCCTGGATGAAATCACCTGTGTTTCCTGGTGAAAAGGATTCTTAGTGAGGGAATTGGCTGAAACGTGTGGTGATTAACATGGGGACTTCACACCCGTTCACCAGCTTCTGTCTGTCTTCGGGTACAAGCAGACGTGCCTGCAGGGCTTACACCACGCTGGAGCGGACGCAGAGCACTCACAGCATCCTTCCCCCTGCGCCCACCATGCGTGGGGCAACGCTGTGGCCCCACACCCTCATCCAGCTGTAAACAGCTGCTTAAAGTCTTAGTGGTTTCCCCCGTAGTGGCTTATTGATGGTGGAGTGGATGCCCAAGGATTTTTTTAAAATATGTTCTGAGCATGGACAGGTCTCCTTTTTGAAAATCCACCCTTTGCATCCGTTGGTCTCTGTGTGCACCAAGGAAGATGTGCTGTTCTTCAGCTTCTGCTTTCGTTCTCGGAGCACTGGAAGCAAGATGCTCACAAATAGCAAAAGCCAGAATGCAAATGGAAGCAGCAAACAACAAACCCCCAGTTGGGCTAAAAGGTTCAGAAAGGAGAGTGATCTTAGACCAAACTATAAGTGTATCCATGTTAAATACTAATTTCCATGAGCATGAGTGTTTATTTACCACAACCTAAGCAGGACAGATTTATTCTTCAGCGCTGGCTGTATGGCAGTGTAATTGTTTGCCCTGACTCAAATAATCCTTGGGGCAAGCGAGGGATGACCAGCCCCAGTGGGATTTCTTTGGCATAGCTAAAGCGAGAGGTTTCACTTTTTTTTTTCCCCCTGGCCTAAGCCATTCCTTTCCCAGCAGAGGGCACGATGTGCAAACGCACACGGTGATCCAGCTTCAGAAATGAGACAGCGGAAAGGAGCCAGTGTGCAGAACCAGAAACCCCAAAAGCAGGATGCGTGCGCTTCGTGCAGCCAGGGATGCTCTGGGTCTTGCAACGGGTCTGGCTGCCTCCCGAGGGAGCATCCCGCCCTGCTGATGGCTCCCAGCCCACAGCCGCGGTGGCCAAGTATCTTCCACACCTTTGAAAGCACTTTGTGTCAGTATAAAACACCCTCGAAGCTATTTAAAGGTAATTTGGAGAAATTTCTGTAAATTAAAGAAAATGCAGCCAGCATCTATGATTCTATGATTCTATGATCTGTTAGAAAAAAACCCCGATTGCTCCTAATTTTCCAGAATTTTGAGGCATTGATGTCAGAATAGCAACATTTTCCAAGCCAACTCGATGTCTTCTAGCAGCATGATTTACTTCAGGGAGCAAAACCATCTCTTCAGTCTGTTCATGGGGGTCCTGTGAGGTGTAAGTTAAAGTCCTTTCTTTGGATTATCAGTGTTTAAGAAAACAGATGTCTGAAAGATGACCTAGTTGTAGCAAAACACTTTCCTGTCTGACAGTTTCCTTCTCAGAAATGGCTCCCTGGATTATTATCAAACTTTCTTTGAAAGAGGCTTCCCAGCAAAGGCATGAGAAAGCTTCAGTTCTTGCCTTGATCATTAAGTGAGGCAAACACGCTGTTTAGCCTTAGCTGTATATTTTAACTGTTCTGGTTGTTTCCATGACCTGGAAATTTCCCACTTTGTGCACCATCACTTATCTATTCTGAAATTTCTTTTATTTCAGGTTTCTGCTCATATCGCACCACTGCAGCAATGTGATTCCTGGCTGTTTGCTGTTGCATCTTCAATTCTCAAAATGCATCATCCCCAGTGAATGCAAACTGGTCCAGTACCCACGGGTACAGCAGGTGGAGGTAAAAGCACTTACAGGCGGGCTCTGAGGGGGGGATTGGGGCATGATAGGTAAGATCCGGGGAAGAAATGTCTTCCTGTGCGAGGGGTGAGGCAGTGGCCCAGGTTGCCCAGAGAAGCTGTGGATGCCCCATCCCTGGAGGGGTTCAAGGCCAGGCTGGATGAGGCTTTGGGCAACCTGGGCTGGTGGGAGGTGTCCCTGCCCATGGCAGGGGGTGGCACTGGGTGGGCTTTAAGGTCCCTTCCAGCCCAAATCGTTCTGTGATTCTATAATTGTCCTGCCCATCAGTGCCTTCCCCTAGCTGCTCCCATTGATTTCCTGCACCACTGCAGAGGGGTGAGTTCCTCTCCTTGCACCCCGGAAAAGGCTTCTGCAGTCATGGACAGGAGAGGATGGACCAGGCTTCCTTGGAAGCCCAGAGGAGCAGCAGTGTCTGCAGCGCCCATGTAAGCAAAGGAATAAGCTCTGTAGTTGTTTTTGGTGCAGAAAATAGCTCTGAGCTCTTGGCAAAGACAAACGGGTCAGTGAACCTTGCGCAGAGCGCGACCTGACCTCGCAGCCACAGCTATGTGAACGATCGGACGCGCTGGTTCATGAACCAGCCCGAATCAATCAGGGAATCACACTTCAAGTGAGAAAAAAAATAAACTGTGTCTATTAGTAGAGCTGTAGAGAAACCCCCTTTCTTATAACGATTTTGAAACTTCATACGAGGATGCAGACAAAAGGAATAGAGGGTCTGCCATCGACTGCGCATTGCTCTGGGGATTCCAGCTAAGCAAATTTCTCGGTAACCCAGTCTGCAGCCTGGGAAGAGCAAAAGTCCTCAGGGACCATCTCTTTCCCTTTCAGCCTGACCGCTGCCCAGAAAACCCGCTTGGTCACAGGAGGGGTGCTGGTCATGGGTCGTGCAGAGGGGCAAGCTGTTGGGTGCACAACAGTCATACCAGCATAGGGAAGAGTTAAAGGCTGCTCAGCCTCTCAGGGATTTATTTCAACCCATCCCTGAGGAGGGCACAAAGCCCTGGGGGAGAGGAAGATGGTCTCCTCTCCGCAGCACCCAGGAGATGCTGAAGCTGTGGGCAGACCCTGGATGTTCAAGCTCCCTGGTGGCTTTCTGCTGATGGGGCAAAGGAAACGCTATTTATCAGTTTTATCATCCTGTGTAAGGTTCGTTTCCTGTACATTTGAGAAGGTGATCAGAAGTGGGGGTGGTGGGGACAAACTCCTGGTAGGCGTGCAACAGCAAAAATGTGAATTTGCTTTCAGTGCTTAGATTTCGGACAGGAGAAATGGGGACAGCAGCGTCTCTCTGTCAGTTGGGTTCTCTCTGTGTCCTTCTTGGCCACCTAAGGAGACAAATGTGGTCTAAGTGTTTGCTAATGAAAATCTTGCTGACTTTGGCTGTGATAAGATAACCGTCTTATCTGTCAATCTCAGCTAAGTGACTCCAATACCCGACGTTTTATTCTGTGCCTGTCCTACCTTTGGTGGGTACATGAAGCGACTTGGAAACCTCTGTTCCTCAAACCATGCCAGATGGGGGATTTTTAAGCTCTGCTCCAGACCTGATCTGCAGTCACTGAAATCAGAGGTAAATCAATAAAGTCCTCACCAGGCTGTTCTTCACCTTCCCTGGGAATTTTTCTTGCAGATTTGTCATGTTGGAAACACAGCAAACAAAGCAACGGGAGCAGCCATGGTTATGGGCTCTGTGGTTACCTTTGCAGAACAAGAGCTTCTGTATTTGCCTTTATTATGTGCTTGTATTATTGAAGATTATTTGGGGGATTCATTTGCCTTTCAGAGGAGTGTGTGGTTAGAAGATGTTGAAAAAAATCTCGGAGCAGTGGGATTGCTTGTTTCTATGTGTATATTCCTCAGGTTTGAATAGGAAAGGTGACTAAAGAGTTTGTTGGTTCTTAACACACGCAAGAGCGGACAGCAGGATAGCAGATCGCCCAGCTCGAGAAACAGCCAGGGCATTTCCTGCCAGGCTCTACAGACAACCTGCTTTTATAAGTATTTTTTTGATAGATCTCCATCACTGACTTCCCAAAAAATAAAACCTGGTGTGAAGAAGTACCCAACACAATATTCTGGGATTCCCAGCAAGTTTAGTCTGGCTGGAGTAAGCCGATAACCATTACGGATTCCTCTGCTTTTGATGGGGAGTGCTATAGTATTAACAGCAGCTAACATCATTTTGGTCGCTAGCTTAACTAAGGTTAGTAAAATGCTCATTCATCCTATGGAAATGAGTCACTTGGGAGGGAGAAGAAACTCCTCGAACTCTCATTTTGGGCAGTCTGAGAATCTCAGCTCTGTTTAGTCATCACTTTGTGGGGTGTCTTGTTTGAAATTATTCACTTTTTCCAGAGCATGTGAATTTTCAATGCTTGTGAATGTTGGAATAACAGTTGCTTGGGTGCCCAAAAGCCAACAGAAACAGGTTGATGGTGTTATTGGAAGCTTGACCTCACAGCCAGCAGAGAGATGTGTCCTGATGTTGTACACGACAAATTCATTGCCTCAGTGCCTCCCATCCCAAAGGTCTGGAGGTAAGACTGAGAAGGCAAACAGAAGAGGGGCAGCACCGCAGAGCACAGCAGAGCTCTCTGCAGGCAACTTTCCATCAAGATTTCTCATTGAAAAATGGTGATTTAACAAAATCCTCTATTTTGTAGTGAAGGTGTAGGAACACTGACCAGTTTCCAGCAGCATAGAAATCCCAGCGGTGGGCTTGACCGAGCCAAAGTCCCAATTCCCGGCTCTCATCAGCCCCTTTGAACGTTTCGATTTTGCTCACCAGCTTTCTCAAACTGCCAGGGCTGCAGAGCGCCCAGCAGTCCCTTGCCGTTGCAGGTGGCAGCCCAGCTCCTCCACCTCCCAACGAGCACACATTTGAAATAAATAATGCACACGCTTTAAAAACCCAAACATTTATTAATCACAGCACAAAGTAGCATTTTGTCTCTCCTGCAAGTGGCACTTCAGGCTTTCAGCATAAGAACAGAGCACCACAGCGCATCAAATGATGAAGACATCCTTCTTGCAGAAGGAATCAGCTTTGTTGGGCAACATCCCAATTTAAGGGATTGCATAAAAGTTTTTTTTGAGTGACTTGATTACATTTCTGTTCTGCTTTTACCCAGCCCTTCGCAGTGCTTCCTTTCAGCCTTCTGAAAAACACAGTGCCAAAGGGATCAGAATATTTTTAAAGATTTTAGCAATTGTAGGCAAGAGCTCGGCATTTCCGTCTCCTAGAGCCAGCTGAGAGTTGCTTGATTTTTGGCGTAGAGGCAAAGATTCAGCCTTTTCTCAGAGAGTGTAGCAGGGTTGTGAAGGGCCCTTTTCACTGTCACTTTTCTGGGTGTTGCCTCTTGGCCAAGCTCATCTTGGTGAAGGAGGAAAAAACCCCACTTCTGAGACCAGCTACGAAAAGTGTGATTGCGAAATTTAGAAACTGGCTGGTAAGCAGAACAAAGAGCAGGAAACTCCTCCGCGCTTGCTGGTTTGTCTTGGTTTGTCAAGTTTGATCTTCAGTTGGCAGCTCGTGTGCCCCTGGCCACCCTGGGCTACAGACCACTTGGGGAAGTGGTCACAGCTCCAGTTTTCAGCTCTAACGGTCCAAGTGCCAAGTGGCTGCTACCAGTGGGGCGTGTCAGGCATCCACTGGTACCAGTTTGAGTGCGAGGACCTCGTGCAGGCTGGAGGAGAGAAGGTTAGAGCTTAAATCTATCACAGGTGGGTTTTGTGCCCCACATCCTTCTTCTCAGATGGGCAGCGGCTTATTGCTGCATTCAGGCTGGCAAGGTGTACAGAAGGTCTGGAAGCACGACAGAGGGAGGCTGTATGGAGCATTTGGGCTATTAATGCTTGAGTTTTGGCTTGTTTCACTTTCCTTCCATCTTTTACAATCTGTGGATTGCAGAACATATCACAGAAATTCCATCTCTCAAAACCAGAGTCTTCAGTTGAAGCTGGAGGCCATCTCCCATGAAGAGCGCAAGAGTAGTCGGAAGCGCCCACGTCCACTTGTGTGCTGGGGAGCATCTGAGGTATCTGGAGAGCACTATGTTTTGCTGATAAACCTCCCAGAGCTTTGAGGAGACCCCAGGAATCACCACCTGGGCAACAGCTCTGTTATACGTCCTCCCAAGCCCCAGTGAAGTCAGAGGGGCACCCGTCGGGGTGCCGCACACGGAGCCCTCAGCACCGGGGTTTCTCAATCCCTCTCCTCCCTTGCAGAGCTGCAGCAAACAGCTGCCTTGTGGCTGCCCACCTGTTTATTTCTGAAGGGGGATGTGAGAGAAGCTATTTACTGCTTTGTTGTTGCAACTTCCAAGAATAACTCAAGGCGTGCACCGACGTGGGGCGGCTCAGCCCTGCTCTGTCCTGGAGACTGTCACGGTGGGGATGATGGCCACCCATGGGACAAGCTCAGCTGGGGTAGGTCAGCTTGGTGCTCACCTTGTGTCTCCATCCTACCTGCTGAGCCCAGTGGGTCACCTGAGTTAGAGAGATCTTATTTTTTACAATTTTTTTTAATATTTATTTTATAGATCATCTCTTTAGTATACAACTAGTCAGCTCTTGGCTCAGCAGATCCCTGAGTAAGCCTCTAAGTACCCTTTTTATATTAAAAAAAAAAATTAGGTTGCTTTAGTTTTTACAGCCATTCATGAAATGCCATTTGTTCCACGTGTACAGTGAATAAACTCAAAATTGAGCACATTCAAAGCAAGCCCACAGTGCTCTGGGGCTGTCACCATGAACACCCACAGCCCAGCTTTGTTGCGTTTCAGTGCCAAGGAGCTCCTCGACCCCAGGCTCCTCACAATAACCGAGGCTAAATCGGATCAGAAAGCAGGAAGGTTTAAACTCGGTCATGTGCCGAAACATGAGCCCTGGTCCCAGTTATTGAACAGTTTTCAAACCAATAGTTTGAAATTGTGTTGAAGTGTCTTGGAATCACAGAATCATTGAATAGGTTGGGTTGGAAGGGACCATGGAGGTCACCTGGTCCAACCCTCCCTGCCATGGGCAGGGACATCTTCCACCAGATTGGGTTGCCCAGAGCCCCATCCAACCTGACCTTGAATGTTTCCAGGGACGGGGCTTCTACCACCTCCCTGGGCAACCTGGGCCAGTGTTTCACCCCCTCAGTGTAAAATATTTTTTCCTTATATCTAGTCAAAACCTCTCTTTTAGTTTAAAGCCATTACCCCTTGTCCTATTGCTACCTGTTAAAAGGTTTATCCCCATCTTTCTTATAAGCCCCGTTTGGGTTCTGAAAGGCCGCAATCAGGTGTCCTTGGAGTCTTCTCTTTTCCAGGTTGAACAACCCCAACTCTCTCAGCCTGTCCTCACAGGGGAGGTGCTCCAACCCTCTGATCTTTTTTGTGGCCTCCTCTGGACCCATACCAGCAGGTCCATGTCCTTCCTGAGCTGAGGACCCCAAAGCTGGGTGCAATGCTCCAGGTGTGGTCTCACCAGAGCGGAGCAGAGGGGGAGAATCCCCTCCCTCACCCTGCTGGCCACGCTTCTTCTGATGCAGCCCAGGATACGGTTGGATTTCTGGGCTGCAAGCACACATTTCCAGCTCGTGTCCAACTTCTCATCCACCAGGACACCCAGGTCTTTCTCTGCAGGGCTGCTCCCCATCCCTTCATCCCCCAGCCTGTATCGATACTGGGGGTTACCCCAGCCCACACTTGGCCTTGTTGAACCTCATGAGGTTTTCACAAGCCCTCTTCTCCAGTTTGTCAAGGTCCTTCTGGATGGCATCCCGTCACTCAGGGGTGTCAACCTCACCACTCAGGTTGGTGTCATCCGTGAATTTACTGCGGGTGCGCTCAATCCCATCATCTATATCACTGATGAAGGTACTCAACAGCACTGTCCCCAGAACAGACCCTGAGGGACACCAAACATCTGCCTGGTGTCACAGCATTGCTCCCCCTGGAAACATGCTCTACTTTGTTTTTAGTGTAGATCTGTTAGACATGCTAAAAAATATTTTGTAGTAGATGTATACATTGACAATCCTTAAAATAATCCCCAGGAAGTAACTGAGGGACCGGAGAAGGGCTGCAGCCGTGCTGGAGAAATAAAACAGCAAAACACCAGGGCTGCTGGTGGGAGCAGTGCCACTGGCCTTCAGGAGGTCATCGGTCTGGAACAGGGCACACTCCGCTGTCACCAGCATCCAGATGATCCTGGATGTCAGCCTGGCGTTTTTCACCGTCCGTAAATGCCGGGACTCCGTGGGGAAGAAGGTGATGAGGTACGCCTCGAAGGCAACGCAGCTGAGCAGCAGGCAGCTGATGTGCGTGTTTGCAGCGAGGAGCTTTGGCGGCAGGGCTGATGTGAACGCTGTTGATGAGGTTTTGACATCAAAGGTCCATACGAGCATCTCAGAAACAACGCTCACGGCAACCAGGATGTCTGCCTTTGCCAGGCTGGAAATCAGAACCGCGGTGGACTTGGAGGAAACCTTTGTGGACTGTAGGATGATAATCGCGTACAAACTGCCCAGTAGACCCAGGAAAGTGCTGATGGCGTTTGAAGAAGACAGGACAAGGTATTGGATGTATTTAAGTACCAGGTATCTTCTGAGGTCTTTCATGTGATCTCTCTTCAGAGAAATGCCAGTTAGGGAAGAATACCTAGAATACATATGAAGAAGAGTGATTAAATGTAAAATTAGTGGGGACAAATTGCAGAAAATTTATTATGCACCTGCATTTGTACAAACACATGATGTTTAGGCAACATCCGAAGCAATGACATTTATGAAAAAGCCAGTTCCTGCAGGCTGGCAGCAGGAGTCCTTCTTGGTCGACCATTATCTCCTACAAAAGGTTAGCAACACCCCCTTTGCCTTAAATTCCGTGGGAAGAGGCACCTGGGTGCTACACTTCTGCCCAGGGCTCCTGCACATCTCAGCGGGCGGCTTCAGGTGAAGTATTTTGCATCAGTTAGACAAAGTTTGCTTAACAGCTCTGCACAGTCATTTCCTATCAACACGCTGAAGTAATCTTGTAAGTCAGGGCTGCATCCAAGGCTTTACTCATTTCCTACACATGCAAAGTACCCACCACCTTCGACTACAGCTCCTTGCATCGGCTGGAGCTGACTAACAGCCCAGGAACTGCCCTTGTATTTACATACCCGTATCTTAAGCAGGAATGAAGTTTGCAAAGTGTGCAGGTATTTTTAGGTATGACATAATTTGTGTAATATTGCATCGAAAGGGCGTAAGCGTGAACAATCCCTGGGTGGGATAAGGTTACAAAGAGCAGGAAAAGACTAATTTGGTGAAGTCATTAGTTTCCTCTGATCTCAAAAGCAAGAAAGAAGTTTACAAAAAAATGGAGAGGATTATAAGATGAAGATTCATATAAAAGAATAGCAAAGCAAAGGTTCCTTGCTAGGGTAAAGGAAAAACGAGATGGATGTTGCTTAGATAAATTCTGTGTTTTCAGATGCCCGAGCTTCAAGAAGTTTATCCAAGAGCAGTTAGAAACTGGCTGAAGCAACTTCAGAGACAGTCACAGTAACCACTGAGAAGTCTTAAAAGGCAAATGGTAGAAGGTCCATAAAACTAGAAATAGCAAAGATAGGTCCTGTCTTTAAAAGGGATGAGTAGGGCAAGAGGAGCCAGAAAATTGCAAGCTCCAGTTCCTAGAAAACTGCTAAAATAACAAGCAATTTGTTATCTGAATGGTACAGAGGAGATAAGGAAGGACAATGTAGATTTTTCACAGATAAAGTGAATTTATTGAGCCCAGCTTCCTTCTGTAGCAGGATCTTAGATCTCCTGGGTGAGGGAAAAAAACAGCATGTCACAGATCTCGAATTTTATAAAGACTTTCAATATTGTTTCATGAGGCATTCTTATAAGGGAGCAAGCTAAGGAAATGGGGACTAGAGGAAATGATGAATAAATCATACATAGCTGGATGGAAAGCTAAGCAAAGGCTAATTATCAGAAATGAGGGGAATGATGTGTCAGGCAAGCAATGCCAGTGCAAGGGGGTATCGATACAGCCCGTGGACGGCAAGACCCACGGCTGGAGTCAGCAACAGTGGTGTCAGGAAAAGTGGTGCCATCCTGTGATGCATAAACAGGGGGAATGTCTGTAACCTTGTGGGAGGAGTCCTTGTTTCACTTGGCAGAAGTTAGGTCTTCATTGAAGTGTGCAATGAATTTTGAGGCCAGTTCAAGAAAGGTAGCAGTCGCTGAAGGTGTTTCGAGGTGACGGAGGGGATCAGAGATTTAGGCAAATGTAACAATGCCATTTCTTTCATATTTGAGCACTTATCTCTTATGTAAACTCTCAGCGTTCCTGATGTGAGCACCCTGGAGCTTGTATTACAGAGCGTTTCCAGCAGAGTTACCCAACAGGTCTGGGTGGTTGCTTTAGTCCTTGCCTGATTTTTCTTTTGATGAGATGATGGGAAAATGATAATTGAGTGATTCCTAGGAAAGGTACCAAGTCAGTTTTTAAGAGTGGGATTCCCATTGCTTGTTGAGACTTGATTTGTACCAGGTTGACTCATCCAAGATTCTCATGCACCCTTTCTCTCTTTTTTTTTTTTTTTAAGTATCTGAGCCAACTTGTTAGTAGAATCCTTTAGGGAAGAGGTAGGAAAAAATTAGTCCTGTACTTCAGCTGAACCCTAGCTTTCCACAATGATTATCTAGAAAAATGATTCTGCATTTTCTCGTGAAAGCAAAACCTTTCTGAAGTCAATGGTCTGTGCCCTTCCCACGAAGTCACGGGGCTTTGCCACTGGCCCTGCTGCAGCCCCTTTGGTGTACGGTGACTTACGGAGAAGGGGCTCTGCGGCAATGCTGGGGACACAGAAGGTGGTGAAGAGAAGGGCTCAGCTCTGAGCATCGATTTCTGAGCATTGGTTTGCCCGTTTGTTCTGATACAGAGCACCAATGAAATGAAGATCTATTGGAACAAAACTGTCTGAATCCAGTGTGAAAGATCTTACAACTCACTAGGTAGAAGTGGAGGAGAACCAAGCTGTGATATGTGCAGTTGAACATTGATTTATCTTGTCACTCCAGCAAGCTACTCCTTCTTTGGAAAGGTACATTGAGAATGTCTGGTTTTGTTTTTTTTTTTTTTTATTGCAGCCTATTCCTGTATATATTTTCATTAAGTATATTTTTGAGGAGACAAATGATATGCCTCAATAAAGATCTTTGCTCATTTTACAGCAACTGGTGTGAAGTGTTGTATGCTGGAAAGTTCATGCAACCTGTCCCATCTGCTGTGCGCTGGGGAGCAGCACCCCTGGACACAGAACTTCAGCTAAACTCGAGGCTGTGATTCCCCAGTGAGGGCTGGGAAACAAATCTAAGCTGGTCTGAGCAGCTGAATGAGTGAGCAAAATCTGCAGTTCGTTAACTTTGGGATTTTACTTCTCCTCTGGAGGATGTCAAAATAAAAATTCATTGGAGAAGTGAATCACACAGAAATTTGCCATGCGGATAAAACCAGATTTCTCCAGTAAGCCTGTCTCATTCATATATTTCCTCCTTCCTTTTTTTTTTTTTTTTTTCACTTTAGAAGTTCGAAATGAAGAAGACACCAATGGCTGGATTTACAGCAGAACTTTATCTTGTCCATGTGGAGCATTTGAACCCTGAGCTTCTGGGCATTGGGTCCTATCTGACACCCCAGGACGTGGGGATGAGCCCACGGGCTCTTCTCACGCCAGGCGCTGGAAAAGGATGCTGAGCAGCCGGTACAGCCCGAGGAGGTGCCCAGAAGCAGACAGTCCAGACACTAAGGAACTCGACGTGTTTTTCATGTTTTTAAAACTTCAGCATTTTGCATAACGCTGCCAGACAGCAACATACTCTGGGGAGGAACCAGAGTTTCCGGACGGACAATGCCTCCCCACGTTCTGTTTGAGATGTCGGTGGTGTTCTTCCTTTCAAGCCACGGCTGCCCCAGGAGACGGGATCATCGCCTGGCTCCCTCTGCCTCCCTCCACCCCTTCGCACTGTGATTTAGTGATTAAAGCCCTCAGCCAGAATGTGGCAGAACGAGGTTTGATTTCCTCCTTCGCCGCAGGGGATTGAGGTGTTTATCTCTCACGGGTGTCCCGACCAGCAGGCTACGGGCTGTCCCAAGGCGGGGACGCTTTTCGTAGCACTGATGGAATCTGGGCACAGTGTAGAAAAGCAGCTGACAGCCCGGGTCAAGGGGTAGGCATCAGGAAAAGGCTCACGGAGCACAACACAGTTCCGGATGTTTGCTAGGGAAAAGGGCATCCTGCTTTCCAATCCTTGCTCCAAACTCTCTCTGGATAAATGAAACAGAACTGGATGACGTTCCTGGGAGCTGGAGCTCAGTTCTTCACAGTCTTGAGACATCCCCAGGGGTTCCCAGCAGAGTTTTGGGGTCTGGGCGGGCAGGGGCTGGGCTGCGGCAGCAGGCAGCAGACACGGATCACCGCCCGCAGGCAGCTGCCCACACTGCCCGCACTGCCGGGATGGCTTGAGGGTTCCGTCCTCATTGCTCCAGGCGAGCTCGGTGCCTGAGATCGGTCTGGGGCACGTCACTAGCCAGACACAGCCTTTGCATATGGAAGATTAAAGAGTCACTGCATAAAGAACCGATGTATGGAGAGCATGCAAAGCAAGGTCGGAAGCCTTTGAGCTTTGAGCCACCTGGGCTAGTGGAAGATGTCCCTGCCCATGGCAGGGGGTTGGAACAAGATGATCTTTAAGGTCCCTTCCAACCCAAACCATCCTGTGATTCTGTGATTCTACGAAACTAAGCCACGGGCTCCTCCTTTGGGGAAGGCAGCTGCCAGCACAGCTCTCCCAAGCTCCTGCTGCCAGCATCCTCCTCCGCAGCCAGCCCAGCAGCTTCCCTCCAGCTGGGGAATCCTGCCAGCCCGCGGAGGACCTCGAGGAACAGAGGAGAGATGTTCTCCATTGGCAGATCCTTCCCTTTGCCTGATTCAGGGCAGGGACCCCTCCCTCCACGCAGCTGGGACCAGCAGGACCACACCTGGAATGGGGATGGATGGGAACAGGAATGGGGGGCTCCCATCCTGCCTGAAGGCCCAGAAGGGGTGAAGAAGGGGACCTGAGCCAGTTAATCTATTTATTTATAGCTTTCCAAGCAGCCTCATGCAGTATTCATTACAGATCACCCGCAGGGGGATGGCTGGACGTGGACAGTGACACCGAGACAGTTTTCGGTTAGTCCTTATTCCGATGAAACCTCAGGTCGAGGTCATGGGAGGTTTCCTGAACTAGCACGTTGCGTTTGCAATTTTTTAATACTATTTTTTGTGTCCACAGAAATTGCTCTCCTGAGACACTTTACAAATTCCAGCTAACAGTAACTTCTCATCTGTCACTGGAATGCTGTCGTAGCTCGAGAAGCACACAAAAATATCTCTGACTCCTAAGTAAACTCTTCCAAAATTCCTGGAATTGTGTCAAAGAATATACAGGAAAGGAGAAGAAATCTGGAACCCGTGTTACCATTGAATATCCCGACTGCAATGAAGTGGCATTATCTCTTACTTACTTAGTCTAAAAGCAAAACTACTTACATTTGCTGGAAAAAGCAGCCAGGAATAGTTTTCTGCATCACTGTATTCTGTGTATGGTCTGCAGCAGAGTTAAAATGTGCCGTTCCCCTTGGATTGCTTCCTGGTTTTTATAGAGTGTATTCGGGACCACGTCAGAGCACGGGGCTCCGCTGACAGAATTTGTTTTGCTAGGCAACATCCCCGGAGCCGGTTTCACAAGAATGACTCGCTTGAATCATGGCAGCTATTTCAGCTGTCTGGAAAAATTGATGCCCCGCGTGGAAGAGGAGTCCCAGACACTTCCTCAAAGACACGCTCCGAGCCGGGGCAGATTACAGGGTGGAATCCTGAGCTCGTCTGGGTGCCGCATGAGCTAACATAGGTTCATGAGTAAAAATATAAATATTTTATTCTAAGAAAAGAAAAGAGGTCCTCTGGCAGGAAAAGCAGCGCTGTACCTGGCTGGACCAGGCTACCCCCGATAGTGTTTGTGTCGGTGTTGCCTGGGATACCCAGGTCCGATGCTGATTGCATTTTACACCAACCCTCCTCTATTGTTTGCTGGGAATGACGTGGGTTAAGCCAAGTTGATCCGTGTTTCAGGGCAGGGGAGTCTCTCCAGGAGGTCTCAGTGCAATGGGAGAGCGGAGGAGCATCCCGCAGACATCGTGCGGAGCAGCAAACCGGTGTGTTCCCAGCCACAGGAACACGTACCACGGCTCCCAGCCTTATCGTGGGTGTTGATCTCATGCCTCCAGTCCACCCAGCAAAGGCAGCAATGCTGTATTGGTTTCTGATCAACAGGGAGGGTTGGTCCTGGTCCAACAACAGCTCTGCTGGCAGCACCTGAACAAAGTCCCTGAAAACAGAGATTTGACTGATTGGTGGTGAATGTAATTTGCACTTTAATTGTATAATTATTTATTTTTAAATTTTATTTTAATAAGAATGACTTAGCTTTTGCCAGGGGTTCTCCATAGCTGTTTTGGTTTTTTACAACTCATATTTCTGTTATATTTGCTTATTTTTCTTGCATGCCGAGATGCTAAAACAGTCTGCCAGCCGCAAGAGTGTAAATTCTGCGAACGAGCTACGCGCTTTCTCACCAGCTTGAAATTTCATCATAACCCACGGAAAAGATAAGGCAAACCGTCTGCTCCTCCAGGGCACCACCCATTTCATCAGAGCACTTCCCCTGTGGCACCAACTCCCTGAAAACAGCAATAAAATCACAGGGAGGGTGCGAGGGGTGAGACCGGGTTCTCCGGACCAGAGCTGTGCCCGGCTTTGCTGCGTAGGGCTGGCAGGAGAGATGGGGCTGGCCACGGGAAGGGCGGCTGGGCTGAGGTCATTAATCAGCTCCGCTCAGTTAATCTTTACCCACATTAATAATTGCTCACCATGAGTGGTGGCTTTCAGCACTCCTCTTTGAACCCGCCGGTATCTCCCTTGACGCAAGCAGAAGGAACACGGCATCCCCGCCTGATTCCTGCAGTGGCATGGGATGGTTTCCAGTATTTTTCCATAATCTGTTTATTTTGTGCTGCGCCTTTGTTTGAAGGATTTGGCCAGCTCTGGGCATTGATTAGCGATGCTCTTGACAGCTGAGGACCTTTTTTTTTTTTTTTTTAACTACCACAACTGAAATACAATTGAATTTAATTAGAATTCTGCAAAAGGTAAAAAAAAGTATGTTTTCTTCAGCCCAAAGTACCCCACTTTACTTTTGACACCAGAGGGTTTTCATCCTTGTCCGGGGCTCCCAGCAGCCGTGGTAGCTGCCACGGTCAGTTCAGTCTGTTTCCAGTTAAGGGGCTGGGCATTTCCTTTCCCTTGAGTCACAGCGTTCCTGCACTGGCATCACTTGGCTCATCTCCGAGGATGCGGGCGGTGGGAATTTCCCCGGCCCCCTTGGACTTCCTCGGCTCTGGCGGCTTTCTGCTGAACTCCTCCATTCTCCACACCCAACACACGCTCCCCATGCCCCAACCGGATGTCCTCCATTGCAGCCAGTCCTCATGGACCACATAGCGTGAAGGTACACGAATACAGGGTTTTCTTCTCAGTGCCAAAAATTAAATGTGGTTTTACTCTGTTCTTGGAGGAGCACTAGACGCAGGTTTGATATCTCCTCCAAAGCTGGTGCCTCCATGTGTCCCCATGGCAAATTCTACCCTCTTGCATTATTCTCTTTCCCAGGCATGATATTGTTACTTACTGAATCATAAAATTAAGTAAATTTGAGTGTAAAAGGACTTACTACATCCCATCAGTGCAGAGGGCTCTTTTTACTGCAGTTATTTGTCTAGTTCTTTGTCTTGATTAGGTGATTTTAATGTCTCCATCTAACAACCTTTCCTCCCCTTCCTCGAAGCACAGTCTGGGAGCTCTTCCTACTGTAAATGACGTTTGCTTGTCAAGTGTCCCCTTGTTACTTCCCTCCATTTATCTAAATTATCGTTTATTCGGATCCCTCTGTTTATTACTTTCTCGGTGTTTCTTTGTACCTAACACAGGTGTAAAAATGTATAGCCTTGTGCAAAGGGTCAGACATGCTGTTCATCAACGGAGCCAGTGGTGAGCATCCCCCAGGCAGTGATCCCGGGACCCGACAGGGACACGACCACGCAGACGTGCAGTTGTCGCTACTGTTCTGGAGTGGGTTCAACACAGATTTCCCAGAAAAATGTTTGCTGTCCGTGAGACACTGTGGGATACACGGACGTTGCTCCCCCAGACTTTCTTGGGAATTATTTTCTCTATTGTGATGCTTCCCCTGAATATGAGGCTAATCTCTGTTTCCCCTAAGGGAGAACAGAGGGCACAGCAAGGAAATAGTTTTCCACTGACCAGGGCTACATTAGAAGCCAATATTTACAAATGTGTTTTTCAACTTGGCATAAGTTGTTGTCCAAGGCTATCATGGTCTGAGGTTGAAATTTGATTTTGGTTTTGGTGGGGGGTTTTGTCCTGATGACTGGGGGCTGGTTTGCTTTTATTTACTTTTTTTTTAAGAAAACAATTTTGTTCAGGTTTGTAAACTGGAATAGCAAATTATCGTTGAGCAAAGAATGAAGAACCTCTGGAACTGAAAATTCAGCCACGAACGGAAAACAGTGCTTGAGATCTGGACATGTTGCAAATGGTTGAGTTTAGCAGAATGAGATTCCCGTTTCCTAACAGCATCGGGAAATAGAAGATTTGCTCAGGTCTTGTTGGGTTTTGATTTGGGATGGGTGACACACAGACCAGGGCCATTTCCAGAATGGGGTACCAGCGCAAACCACGGCTTGAAGGTCACATACAAGCAGAAGGAATGTTGTCCCATGTCTCATCAAATGCGTATTTACCTGGAGTAAGGATATTCTCCAATCTTTCCACCTTTCTAACAAATGAACACAACACAAAAGCTTGTGGCGGTGGTGGAAGGTAAACACAGAGTCACTAGAAAAGCCCAACATTGGTTATCTTCAGCTGGCGTGGGGGAAAGTGGGTTGACAGAAAGGAAAACGTGTTACTTCTTCAACAACAGATCTTAGCAGCTGTTTAGAGTGTTGTTGTTGTTGCCTAAAATAATGAATGGAGGAAACAAGTTCTGTGCTTCTCCATGCGGTCCCCTTATTGTAGCTGTATTTTATTTGAGCAGATGACAGGCATCACTAAAGTGTTTCCTAGCGGGACCACACAGACAGACAAAAGGCCAAACCCATAGTTTTCAGAAGAAAAATTACTTTCCCTCCCAGCTGTGACTGCAGATGTTGCGCGACTCGCCTCCCCACACACCCAGCCCAGTGTGCACAGGTGACAGTGCTAATGCCAGTGGCTGTCGTCATGACCTGCACAGAGAAAGCTAAAGATCCCCAGCTTTCTTTTGTTTTATTGGGATTTGCTTTTTCCTCTTTTGAAGAGAGCCCTGGAAGTGTAAAAGAGGACCAGGACCCATCTGTTGTTACTGGAGGCAGTCGATGCAGTTGCAGAGATGCAGAAGTACCGAGAGCTGGTCCTTGGCAGGGGACAGGGGACAGACTCGTGCTGATTTCTGCACCAACACGGCCCTATGGCTTTTCTAGAGTGGCTGCTACTTCCCAAATTTCTGATGTTTGTAGAACAAAAATAGAGGCTAAATAATGATGGTGCTCTTCTACGGAGTTCTGCTGTGCCTTAGAAAAAAGCATTGTGGGAAAAAAATTAGAAGGAAAACACAACACAGAAATAATAATGTGTACAACTAAATAAATAACGGAGCAAGCCCAGACTTCAGCTGAACCGAGGGCTCACTGTTCCTGCAGTGGCAGCCTGAGAGTTTGGAAAACATCAGCTTGATACTCAATAATTCTGTCCCAATACAGAACTTTAAAGGCAGGAATGAGAAGCTGGAGTCTGATTTTTGAAGGCAGTGGAATCATAGATCACAGGATGGTTTGAGTGGGAAGGGACCTTCAAGCCCATCCAGTCCCACCCCGCTGCCATGGGCAGGGACACCTCCCACCAGCCCAGGTTGCCCAAAGCCTCATCCAGCCTGGCCTTGAACCCCTCCAGGGATGGGGCATCCACAGCTTCTCTGGGCACCCTGAATGGAGGAACCTGACTGTGGGTAGATTAATCAGGAAACAATGTAGAAATCATTTTTTCCCTTCAGCATTGGACGGGTACAAAATGCTCCACTCCCTGCAGAAGCCCTCCTCTCTAACTGGGTTGGTCTGCTTGGGTCTGCTGCCCCTCAGGGGCATGCGCAGGGACAACGTACATGGTATGCCGTAACCCTGCATGGCTTGCATGAGTGTGAAATTTACGGTGCACATCACAAAGAGCCCTGGAAGAACATCTAGGAAGGCTGCTGAGCAGAGTAAGCCCCAGGACCTGAACAAACAGCCTTTAGCATCAATGCCTCCTCAGTCTCAGCCTGTAAGCTAAACAGAAGCATAGCTGACTTATCTCAAAAGTACTCAGACGGCCAAAAAAGGCCAATTTTCATCATGCTGGACGATCTTTGGGGTTAAAAGCATGAGCCATAAATCTCGCAGATATGTCCAGACAGTTTGCACAGAATTCTGAAGTTTCCTGAGAAGAGGTTGGCGTTGGCTGTGGGTTTTCCTGTCGGTCCAAGGTCAGAAGTGGATTTTGAGCCTGACTTTGCAGAGCCGACCTGGTTCTGATGCATGAACAGCCACGGAATAAATAGATACAACCATGCTGGTGTGCTTCGTGTACTCCGAGTGCTACAAGTTTGAAACAAAACCTCATAAAAATGACTTCAGGGAGCTCCTAGGAAGTTAGGGAAAGACCTGTCTCCAGCAGTGGCACCTCTGGGCACTGACTGCCCAGGGACCCACATCCCCTTAACACAAGGTGATGGATCAGAAGCAGCAAAAAGAAAGAGGGGGTTAAGGCATTGCTCGGCAGTGGGTAACAAACTCCGGTCTTTACTGGGCAGTGACCACAGTGCTCCTTCAGCTCTCTGCTTCTCGGCACTTGGAAATTTACTGGAAGAGAGTAAAAAGGCATTAAGTCCAACATGAGCACATCTCAGTTTTGCAAAATCTCCACTGATACATGCTTGATGGGATGTGTTGTCTGTAATCTCCCATAGGAAAGTGTCTTTTCCAGCAGGATTTTTGTAATTCGAGGGATCTCCAGATGGACACAAACAGGCATGTCATCTTTGGATTTTAAGTGCTGTCGCCAAAATTCAGAGTCGATTTGATTACAAAGTTATGATTTTAATTGTTGCTGTATTGAATTTGAGATAACATGAATGAATCATTTTGTGGCATGTTCACAGCTGGCACTGCAGTCTGAGCCGGTGGCACGCCTTTCCCTTCGAAGAGGCTCACCCTGGGCTGCGGGTTGGTTTAGTTATCAAGGATCACCAGGGAGATGATCTTGCACATAATTTTATTTTTTTAGGGAAAAAAACTTTTCAACCTAGCTTTGTTAGCTGCTCCCCTTTCCTTTCCCAACGTAGATGATGGGATGACCTGCACGTAACCCATCTCCTCTTGTGCTCGTCAAACCATTATCTCCTGAAAAGCAGCTGAGCAAGCTTGCACAACCTGGGACTTTCTGGGAAACAGAGACCATTCCCACCAGCAAGTGATGGTTGCAACTGCAGCTAGAGATGCTTCTGCCATGCATCCTCCCCAAACATCACCAAGTGCGTGTGCCTCCCTAGTTTGTTTGCAGATTTAGGAAGTTTTTGCAAGTTCCTTCCCTCTTCTGCAGAGTGGTTGCGAGGACAGAAAGGCCATGAGAGGGTCCTCTTTTGTATGGCTAAAGTTTAAACTCGGTTGTAGGGTATTTGATACATGTAGAATGAGAGGAAAGCAAGAATCTTGGTACGTTAAGCCCACAAAAATTAATATATTGTGTATTCAAAGCCAGAATTAATAGGTCAATACAAAAGTAAGGAACTATTTCCATAATAAAGACCTGAGCACGTTTGTTCCTTGTAGGCTCTTATTGACTCTGACTTTTGAGCGGGTTTTTGCAGTGAGGGTGTTTCCATTATCTGGCTTGAGACTAGCAAGGCTCATTTTTAGGTGGTGATCCTTTGGGCTTAGAAATGAGATGGGCTCTGACTACCTTTTAACCCTTCCGACCCCTGTTTCTCCTTAGCCTCCTGCCCTCAGCAGGCTTCTCAGCCCATCTAGAGGTAATCCACAGACACCATCCCAGCACCTCGGAGATGTTCCTTTCCTTCCATTTCCATGCTCTCCTTCCGTTCACCCACTGGCTCTTTGCCCCCTTTCCCAAACCAGAAAGAAGGATGTTTCGTGGTTCCTCAGCAAGGCTGTACAAATTAGTTTATTAAGTGTTAGAAATTAATTTCTCATCCATTGGAAGATACTTTGCCTACCCTGGTACCACAAAAGAACATGAAAATTAATGCCTCTGGCAAGCAATACCCATGATTTACCCAGATGGAGCTCAGAAGCTTTGGTTCTAAAGAGAATTAAGAACTGTGTAAAAGGACAGCCTGTTGATACAGTTGCCATTCTGTTCTCTGTTGTACAGCTAGTCCCATTTTCTGCCATTTCTTTTAATTCAAAGTTAATCCAATTTGCTTATTGTGTTGACTCAACTCACCCAGCTGCAAAAGAGGAGAAGAAATAGGAACTGAATGGCTTTTGGGCTCCATCTCCAGAGCTAGGCAGCCACTTATTGCCCATGGCTTTCCTCTCCATCATCCTCCTGTAAATCAGGCTGACATGGGCAGGAGGTGGCCCACGGGATGTGAACTGGCCGGTAAACAGGAAGGCAACGGTCCTTCACTGCAAGCTCGCTGGGCAACGCTTATCAGCGATGGGCGGATGGGAGGGACCCCAGCAAGAAGAAAGCAGAAAGACTGAGGCACTGTCTGAAAGAGGAAAGGCAAGGGACTAAACTCTTAAAAGCAGTTAAATAGCTAAATATGTGAAATCAAAGCAAAGAGGTTTAATACCTTGCACTGAATCTAACAGCCAGAAAGCTGCGAAGTGATTCAGAAATGGCCAGGCAAGGTAAGAGTTCTGAACTCCAGGAAGAGAGAATAATTATTGGAAGTGATGCTTCAGGTTAGAACTGGAAATAATAGTACTAAATTAAAATTTAAAAGTAATTTGAGAGTAAACGCTTCAAAAACCTCTTGATAGAGAGGGGGTCCCAAGCGGATTTTGGGTTCTAGGAATCACATCAGCGTACGTGAATATGTGGAATGTGTGTCCGTGCTTAGCTGAAGCTGATGGGCAAAGTTTGCATGCTCAGATTTTAACTGAGAAATCCCTTTTCCCAGGGTTGCTCCTTATTTCTAGTCTGTGGGAAGCGGCTGTAATGTTAGGAGAAAAGCGAGTCCCGTGGTTTTGCTCAGACTCGAAAGGTTAATGATCCTCCTGAGAGCCCGCAGAGCAGCTTTTCCAAGATACCTTATTATTACTTTGCAATATTCACCGTCTACACTTGCCAAAACTTTTTTTGCCTTGGAAACTGAAGGAAAACTAAATTCAGAGCTGGGTAAGATCTGACATAGCACCAGGAAACAAAAGCACCCCGGCAGGACTGCCTCCACCACTGCCTTCGGCGTGCTCTGGGCTGCAGGTGCTGGACCGGGGGTCTGCTCCCCACCTCGGAGCAGGTACGGAGACACCCTGGTGCCCTCTGCAGTCCTGCACCCCTGGCAGGAGGAATCAGGAGCGTCTCTTCCTGCAAAATTTGGTTTGACAGGCACGGTAATAAAGGTGATTTGTTTCCTGCGCGTGCTCCATTGCATGAAATACAGTAAAGCACACCGGGGGCGATGCATCACGCTCTGACGGCAGAGCATTGGGTTTGATCTGCCGTTAAAAATCACCTTTCCCAGCCCATTGGTTTTACTTCTGTCCTCGGCTGTTACTTTGGCAGCTACCGGTGCGCTTTCTACCTTCTAATCTCAAAGACTTCTTCTTGCCTGTCCTTTAGTCCCCCATCCATTGTCTGGCTATGAAAAAAACCCCAAGTAATTGGTTTAAATGCATTATTAATTCTTTCTAGCATAGGAAAAGATATCAAAGTGCGTTGGCAGATCTTGCACAACACCCACTGTAAAATCCCCTGGTTTTAAGTCCAGTGGAGTCTTTTACCCATGGAGCTGAGCAAGGAGGAGCAGCAGGGAAGGAAAAGCGCCATTCAGCCCATTTTTCTCCTATTTCAGAGAGATTCTCCGATCTACACATATATGCCCTACGTGATAATAAGCTCACTTGGTAAAAGCCAAAATCAACTTTTCGTCCTGCAGACAGTGATGATGCACAGAGCAGTTGAATCATGGCAGAAGAACAGTTGCATCCTTCTCCAGTGAGGGTTGGGGTTTTTTTAAGAAAAAAAAAAAAAAAAAAAAAAGCATCGATTTCTCAGCACATCAGATAAGAGCAGCTGCAGAGAGCAGCAGATTTTATAACTGAAGGGCTTGATTCACAGCCCCAGGAAGGTCTTTTGGGTCCTGGACCAGGCACATCATTTGGAGGCTGTGACCACACCTCGCTAAATCCAAGGGGAAAGCATGGGACAGGAGTGTACACATACAGAAGCGGATAACAACTGGATGAGAGCAGAAGCAGCTCAGTGTGGGGGTATATGCCACACAGCTCATCTCTCTGACCGGCAGTGTGAGTTATTTCAGGCAGTTCCGCCAGTGACATTCAGGAAATAAGAGGATGTAACTATTAAAACCCAAACTTCTATTTAATAAAACTTCCTGGTGTGCTCTTCTGCAATCTGTTCTAGAAGCAGAAATACAAAAATTGTATAAGTGGACACTGGGAGCTGGAAGAGCATCTTTTCACAGATTCCTGGTGCACAGGGTCCCTTTATCTGAATCTCAGATTTGAGCAAGGAGCCTACTTAAGTATGTCACCATTGGTCAGGGCTTTTCCTCTTTGCATTTTTCCTTTTAAATCAACAACAAAAAAACAAGATGAGCACTTGAATGCTTACAGAGCAGGAAATGCCTAATGCTGTTTCTTGGGGTGATTTTAACCCAATTTTAACCCAATTGCTTTGCATATCTGCTGATCTGTATTCCTCGCTCTCACGCTGGATGGCTCAATTTTTGCTGACTGACATGCTCACAACGCAACCGCACATCCTACCCTTGTGTTCGTCCTTAAACAAGGCAGAATGTTTCTCCATTGCTATGTTGCCAGTATGTGCTGCAGTTTATTTTAATTCCAAGTCGATTTTTTTGGGTCACTTTCTGCTGGGTTGGCATTCCCCCCCTGACATATTCGTTGGCAGACAGACCCCATGCGGAGGCACAGAGATGCATGTTTAACCATTGGCATTTCTTCTTTCTCCGAGAGCTTTATTAGACTTTTGCTATTTTTTTAATTGTCTTTCTCAAAGACCTTATTTCTGTCCCCCTTCATGCAGGGTCCATCTGATACCAGTGCCGAACTGCTGCAATCACTCCTCCAAGGATGCTCACCAGGGATCTCAGCTTAGACATGGACATGAGGCTTTCCTTGTATGAACCAGTCAGTACAGCATTGTCTTCCTAATTATATTATGAATTATTTAAAATTATTACTTATACCACCTAAATACAGTCCAGAAATGAAGCGATATTATCCTGAGAAGAAATAATAGGAAGGATGCACAAGGCAGTGAAGCTGTTCTCTCTTGCAGGTCCATCCCAAGTTGAGATCAGAGCACAGAAGCTCTGGATCCGGGACATTAGCTGCTCTCTTCATTTAAAGTCTGCCCCAGAAAGCATTGTGGCAAGTGGAAACTGAAAAAAGGGAAGTGTCAAACGGAACAGCAGAGGCCACTCGCACCGGATGCACGGCCAGCACACGTGGTCCCAGGACAGCCCTTGGCGGCAGAGGTGGGCACCACAAAGCAACGCCACCCTGCAGCAAAAGGATGCTCCCTCATCACCCAGAGCCCTCCATCCCAAAAGCACCCCATCGCTGCTCCCTGGCAACCCGACACGTCTCAGGCAGCGTTCCTGTCCCGTGGGCATTTCCCAAGAGAAGTCTCTGCTACAAGCCAGCTGGGCTGGCAGCCCCTGGGCAGGGACGGCAGTCGCATTCAAATAAAGATTAATGGGATCTCTGATGTCCTGCGCTAATTGACTTGACCAATGTTGTGTCATAGATAATTACCTGGCCACCCTCAAACACCTAACAGCAACGTACGCCGAGGGATGCACTAGATATATACGGGGTTAGTTAATTGTAAAGCGTCTCTGTTATCGATGGTAAGGTTCAGTAACGCGCAGGAATTTACCTTTCAGTTCAGATTTTAAAAAATTTCCAAGTGATACAGGCCCTGAAATAATTTTGATGCCAAAAATTCGCTTATTTTCATGATGTTTATTCCATTCCCTTTCCAAAAAGAGAAAGCCAGCTCGCATATACTATTTCTGGCTTTTTGGATGACTTTCCGAAAGATTAAATAAAAATTTCCCCAGGAGAACTGTTTTCTTGTGTACTGTTGAAGTTTCCAGGGATTAGTTTGCTTTCTTCCAGAGAAAAACAACCCTGGTTGTTTATGTAATCAGAAAACTCTGCTGTCAAAAATTAACACCAGAGAATTAAAATGCTATTTTACTATTGTGGGTGGGGAAAAAAATTGTAAAAAAAAAAAAAATCTGACAGACAACTTTTTATTTTTAAGAATTAGTATGTCAGAATATTTTGTTTTTTAAAAAAAGTGCTAAGTAATGAGTCTAGTATCACTATCTGGAAAAAAAAAAACAAACTAGAAAATTGAAGCAAACACTTTTGTTGGTGCGAAAGTAAATGCTACTTAAAATTACCAGGAGAGATGCCCCGTAACGCAGATCCCAAAGCCTAAAGCCACTGCTGACCTGCACGGACCCTCACACCCAGGGCCGATAAACGCACCTCAGGTCTGTCCCATTCTGGAAAAAAAATATTGGAACAACAGAATACTTTGGACAGATTTGCATATAATACAGATTTCGCATCGGTCATAACAAAACCAGGAGAATTAATATGATTTCCCAGCTCCTGCTAAATGAAGCCTCCAGGAACGGGAAAGGTTCTGATGCTTCTGCTGAAAGCACGTCACCCCCAAAGCCACACTCAACGGGTCTCATTCACTGCAGTGTGACTTGTGAAGTGATGGAGACACGGCTCAAAGCAAGCTGTATCTCAGCCATCTACCAGAGCCCCCATCTTCACATATACAGCACAGGAAGAAGAAGCAGCCATGGGCTCTATCAGGACAGCATCTCCTGACAGCGCGGCTGGGCTCTTCAGTACAGGTTGACACGTTGGAACCATAAAAAAAACCCCAAGGAAATCCAGTCCAAAAGTCTTCATGATGTATTGAACTTCTTCCTAACCATGCAAGGGACTTGGGATGCTAACCTGCAGGACACTGGGAACCCCTGCGTGCCATCAGACACGGCAAGACCCGGAGGTGTTCGGCATCTGGCAAAGCCAACCCTGTAACGCCACAGCAAGGTAAAATTCAAACCTTCTCTCTCACAAACACATACGTACTGGGCTTGTATGGAGTATGATCAGCTGCTTGCACATGGTCCAGCTGTCATGGCTTGCTGAGGTCCTTCTTCCTTAGGCAGAAATATTCTCCCGTACAGGGGGTGAGGCAGTGGCCCAGGCTGCCCAGAGAAGCTGTGGATGCCCCATCCCTGGAGGTGTTTGCTTTATCGTGAAATGCTGTCCTTCTGATTTCTGCTTCTTAATTAGTCAGTGTCAAAGCAGTTGCCAAAGCTGAAGAGCTGTTTTATTCAGGCTGCAAATTATTTAGTTGGTTAGGGAAAAAAGCCTGGAGCTCCAGCAGTGAAGAACTACACCGTCCAGTGTGCCGGATTGATATAACGTTTATGGTATTTCATGAAGAGCTCAACAGCTTGGAGTCTGGTGTCTGCCTGGACATTTTTCCAGATCTGGAGGGTCCCAGACAGATTTCCAAAGCCCGTACCCCCAAACTGTGCCTTATGCCATTGTCCTGTGAAAAGGGGATCGGACCGATTTACAGCCTAAGCATCAAATTGCTCTTATTAAGTACAAACAGAACGAATCCTCAGCCTCCAGATGTTTACAAAGCCATTCAAATTTGCATTGTTGTTAATTAATAATCACCTTTACATCAGTGAAAATCTTTCCCAGAGGCAAAAGGTATCTTCTCTGGTCAAGTCCCTCTGGTGGAACACCAAAAGAGCTGATGCCTCCGACTCAGTTGCCGCTCACACAGAGATCTGCTGACACAGGGGAGGTTCTGGCAACCAGCATCGTCACGATGGCTGCGAGCATCTACCGCACCGCCGGGCTTGCTGAAGTGTCTGTTCAGCCGGAGCACCCAGGGTCACGGCTTAACACACCTGCTCGTTGGAAAGGAGCTGGACGTGGGGACACAGCAGAAAGGGAAGAGATTGAGATATCAGGAGGAAAAGTTTTCCCGTGCGGGGGGTGAGGCAGTGGCCCAGTATACCCAGAGAAGCTGTGGGTGCCCCATCCCTAGAGGGGTTCAAGGCCAGGCTGGATGAGGCTTTGGGCAACCTGGGCTGGTGGGAGGTGTCCCTGCCCATGGCAGGGGTGGGACTGGGTGGGCTTTAAGGTCCCTTCCCACCCAAACCATTCTGTGATGTGGTTTGGAATTCCCAGTACATCCCAGACAGAGAGACTGGGGCAATGAATCCCTCCACTCTAACGCTGTCAGATGATTTTCATGGATGAAAATTTAACGTGAAAATTCAACAAACAGGTGTCGGGGGCCAGAGGTGCCCACGGGGACCCAGTGCTCCCCAGCAGGTTATCCCGGGGGGGAGACTATCCCAGATGCTGCAGCAGGAGCAGCTTGGAGACCCCCCGGCCCTGGCCAAACACCCCCAAAAGGGTCCCCACGCCCGCGGGGGAGGAGGCAGCGGAGAGCCGCCGGTTCCCCCCCCCCGAGGGCTGCAGCCCCCCGTGCTGGGGCGTGGCCGGGGGAGGGGCCGGGGCGTGGCCGGGGGCGCGTCCCGGTTTAAGGGCGGCGGAGGGGCTGGGGGGAGACTCGCTCCCGGCTCGGCTCTGGTGAGTCCCGGGCGGGGTTCGCTGTGACCGGGGAGGGGGAGGCCGGGATGGGGTGCCCCACGGCCGCGGTGGGGGTGCCGGTCACGGGTGGGGAGCCCCATCGGGCGGTGGAGGGGAGCTCCGTGTCCCGGGCAGGGAGGGGTTTGCAGCCGGGCTGGCCACCCCCGAGCTCGGTTATACCCATTTCCAGGCTGCGGGCACTAATGAGCTGGGTTATTAATTAGCGGCTGGGGCTGGCTTCGATTGCTCGTGCTGCTCCTCTTTTCGAGAGCGAGCTCTGTTCCTCCTGCAGGAGGGGGGTTATGGTTGCGAAGTGTTTTGGGGCAGTTCCTCTGTTTTTTTTCTACCAAACATTAAATTCAGCCCGTGGTGGTGCTCGGAGCGTTCCTGGGGTCGTGTTCAATGCCTGAGCTTGGAGCAAGCGCTGGTACCTTCTTTAGTAATGAGCTTTTTAATGGTGGAATTACATTCAGTATAATCTTCTTATGATCAGTTATAAATCCAGCTGTGCTGCATGAGGCTTGGCGAATAAAAGTTTTTTGGAGTTTTGGTTAGTTTGGGATATTTTGTGCAGCTATCGCAGCTCCCTCTCGCTTCTGTACATTCCTTGTGAGATGAAGTGACCCGTGCATGAAGAAATAGTTCAGTGAACCACAGCTGTACAAATAAAAAGTGGCAGAAGTGACGTTTGTCTGTGATTCGTGATACAAACCCGGCCCAAAGCCTCAGCTAGGAAATGGTGTTTTGTGGGGGGTTTTTGGTTTTTACAGATATGTTTCTAGGTGTGGAGCTCTCACACTCTACAAGTCTGCGTCAGTGTTGTAATCATCAGCTTTCCTGCAAAAGACGTCTTAGAAATATGATAGAGAACAGGCCTTGGTTGCCTTTAAACAAATACCTCGCATGGTTGTTCACCATCTGCTAACGGCGCTAAGAATAGCAGCTGAAAGGCTGAAATTTAGTCCCCAAAGGAGGTGAAAAGTTTATAATCCAGCTCAATGCCACTTAAGAAATGTGCGCAAAGAGGCACAGATTAAATAATGGAATTTATCCAGTGAGCAAATGATGGGCTGAGATGTTTACCGTTATCTCCTAGGTGGGATAGCTAAACTGGCAGAAGGGAGGGAAATCTGCGGTGGCAGGAAGGCAGCAGTACCTTCTGCAGCCGAGCATCACTGGTGCATCTCAAAGAGCACCCAGGAACCTGACCCAACAGTGCTGTTGGGAGATGCAGGTTCTGCCCAGCTCCCCCAGTGCTCCTGTGCACTCCTCCGTTTGCAGTCTCTTCCCTTCTCAGGGTGTTACATCGCATTACTGATTTTTAGGCAAAGCATCTTTGTTTCTCCCCGGGGTTGAGCATGCAGCCTGGCTTGTCACACTTTCTGCTCCTTCTTCACACTGATCAGGTCCGCTTGCTCGGTGTTAATGTGGCGATAAGAGTAACAGTAGTAAGAGCTTGTCACTTGTGTCAGATTATCTTGACAGATAAAAACAAGGAATGGGGATCATTTAGCTTTTTGCAGAGAATATTGCACTGCCTGCAGCTCCCAAGCAACCGGTTAAAATCAGACCAACATTACCGCAAATTTAGTTTTAGCCTTATCTTGGAGATTTTCAAACATTTTTTTGCTGCTCTTTGCATAACTTCAACCTCAAGCCTGAAGTGAAGACCTCGGGCAAGCGAGGATGCCAGTGGTGCAGCGTGAAGGCTGGAGCTCCCAGCATCTCCCCGGGGACCCAGGGCTGGGTTTCCTCTGCACCAGGGCAGCAGCTCCATGTTGGTGGCTGGTCCTTGCAGAGGGGTGGCTGGAGCCGCGAGAGGCTGGCGGGGCAATCGCTGGTGTTCTGAGCTCTGGGCTCTCCATCACAAGGACCCAGATTCATCCAGGCTGGGGCTGAGGTATAGGTTCAGCCACCACCAGAACCAGGCACGTGCAGGGCAGGAAGAGGACACAGCTGTAAGCTTGCTGCCTCTCTGATGATCCGGTTATTTGCAATGAGCATTGCTAGATAAGCTTCTCTTACACAAGCCAAGGTGAGCTGTAAGCGATGCTGTACAGTTTTGGTAGAGCCGTGTTGAGTCTTGGCTCTTCTTCTGGCCAAGGACCTCTGTGCAGTCACACATGCCCACATGTGTCCACAAATAGCCCAAGGCGGGGGGAAAAAACCCATCTTCTCTTGTGTGGGGTGTTGCCTTCTCTGCTATCTGTGCTGCTTCGCTGATACCTCTTGAGCTTTAATGTAGTTTGTGTGCTGCAGATAAAACAATCCTTTCATTACGAGCTTAAACTCCAAAGAGGTGAAACTGGACTGAAACCTGGAAGCCTTGAGCATCCCAGTGTGGTCTGGAATTCCCAGTATATCCCAGAGGGAGACTGGGGGAGTCTAGTGCTACTCTAGTGCTGCCAGACTATTTTCATGGATGAAAATCTGTCCCATTTAACATCAGTTTTGAGCATATATATAGTGTAGGTTCTCAACTGCACTCGTCCCAGCTGTTGCTTTCATCCTTGTTTTTGTTCAAGTCCTGTTATCTCCGTCTGCGTGTATCCCAGAGTTCTGATCATGGGGGTTTGCATGGGCTCACACTACAAGTGAGAGTCTGTATGAACCATTAGAAACTGAAAATGAATGGGAAAAATATGTAAATATGTATTTTCCCCTTAATTTACTTTAGGACAACCCAAATTAAGAGTGTCCTGTCTCACTGCACTCAAATACCAAAAGGAAACGATAAAATGCCACAAAAGACTGGCTGAGCAGATGGGAAAACCCTCCCTAGCTGCAGGGTCTGACGGCTCTGGAGACCCCCAGACCTGCTAGTGTAAATCAAAGCAATGCACAACAGCAAACGCGAGAAGAAACCCTTTGCTAAGGAGTTACCTTGATAGTGCAGATGTCTCCAGACCAAGAGCTTTGTCCTCCTTGGCATGAGCCTCCCTGCAGCATCCCGCCCCATCTGCTGAGTGTCAGTGGCAGCAGGGTCTGTGCCCAGGGAAACAGAGCATCCTCTGTGCTACAGCCATCCTTCTATTCCTCAGGTAGCAGAGGCAATATATTTTCCAAAGCACATTTATCATACAATTTTTTTAACTTACTATGTTAATAATAACGCTACATGTGAGCAGAGGAGAGCAGTGCACAATTTTGGGACCTGATAGATGTCTGGTTGGGCACTGAGCATCCTCTGGCTTGGAACAGTTTTCCACCTTCTGTGCAAAGGATTTGGGGGTTTTAAAACTTTTTTTAAACAGTTTACTGTTTCAGAAACCTTCTTGCAGAGTTTCTCCTGTAGTGCCCTGTCTTTATGCAGGCAGGAGCGCAGGGAGGCAGCGTGAGGCAGGATGGAACACTCATTAGGGACCAGATCTGGTCTTTATATTTTAAATAGCATGGTGCTATCACCACCTTCCCTATGCCTCTCTGCTGTTTTAATAACTACTTTGTGAGGAGTTAGAGCTTTTTGGTAATTCAGTGGAAGAAGGATGCCACCAGTATCGGGGACTTACACATATTCACATCACCAATTGTTGGTACCAGGTTAAGAAATGTGGCCGTAGTGGGTGGTTATAACAACATGGATCTGTGCAGATCCGCATCCCTTCCTAGATGTTTTACCCTATACGAGGGAGATGACAGGTTTTCCTCCTATTTAATACTCGCATTTTATTTTCATGTGCTGTTTACGTAACTCACCCAAGTTTTTCATCGTTAGACCTGACAGTTCTCACCAGGCAGGATCGGTGCCTCAGCCGGGTGACATGACGGCGCTGTTTGATAACCTGTCGTGCCATCACGCCATCGATGACTTCCGAAACAGAGTCTACTCCACGCTCTACTCCATGATCAGCATCATGGGCTTTGTCGGCAACGGCGTGGTGCTGTACGTCCTCATAAAAACCTACCGGCAGAAGACAGCCTTCCAGGTATACGTGCTGAACCTCGCTGTGTCTGACTTCCTCTGTGTCTGCACCCTGCCCCTGCGGGTCACCTACTACGTCCACAAAGGGAACTGGTTCTTCAGTGATTTCCTGTGCAGGATCAGCTCGTACACGTTTTACGTTAACCTGTACTGCAGCATTTTTTTCATGACAGCCATGAGCTTCTTCCGTTGCATCGCCATTGTTTTCCCAGTCCAGAACATCAACCTGGTAACGGAGAGGAAGGCGAAATTTGTCTGCATTGGCATCTGGATTTTTGTCACCCTGACAAGCGCTCCCTTCCTGCGGAATGGGACATACCAACATGGCAACAAGACCAAGTGCTTTGAACCCCCAGCAGACTCTCAGAAGACAAATCTAGTCATGATCCTGGATTTTATTGCCCTGTTTGTGGGCTTCATTTTTCCCTTTACCATCATAACCATCTGCTACACCATGATCATAAGGACCTTGCTGAATAATTCCCTGAAGAAGAACCAGGCCAACCGCAAGAAGGCAGTCTGGATGATCATCATCGTGACGGCCACCTTCCTGGTCAGCTTCACCCCGTACCACATCCTGCGCACGGTCCACCTCCACGTGCTGCGGCTGAAGAACGCCAGCTGTGAGGACGCCGTGTTCCTACAGAAATCGGTCGTGGTGACCCTCCCCTTGGCAGCTGCCAACTGCTGCTTTGACCCTCTTCTTTATTTCTTCTCGGGAGGCAACTTTCGGAAGAGACTTACCACATTTAGGAAGGCATCTTCCTCCAGCTTAACGCAAGCTTTCAGGAAGAAGTTCTCTGTCAAAGATGAGGAACCCTTTGGAGAAAGCCGTGGGGGGAATGGAAAGGTGGCCGTGACCCCTTCATAAGGGGAATGGACCTTCCCCTGAGATCTTGAATGGGCAACAGAGATCTCTGAAATCTTCCAGAAGATACAATAGAGGCTTGCAAGCCTTTGCCACCATCCGATATGTAATAATAGTGGTGGATGGTCCAAGATTTATGTCACTTGGTGGTACAGCCACCAGCGGGACGGGCAGCCCCCTCCCCAGGAGCATCACTTGGACACGCACAGCTGCTTAGCACAGAGCCACCACCAGCCAGCACCAGAAAACTCTTAAACTGATGATAAACTCACATAAACAAAGTCTTCAGAGGCTGTATTTGGGCATTAGCTTCATTTCACAGCTCTACAAAGAGCATTCATTCCCCGAGCCAGTGGGAAATGTAAACACGACGTTCGCTGTATGCGGGGAGCTCCTGACAAACAAGGAGGGCAGAGCTTTCACTGAACCTTCAAACAGCCGCTCAGTTATTTACACAGGAGGGGCCAGGATCATTCCTGCCCTGTTCCCAGCTGCTTCTGCTTCAGATTTCATTTTTCATGATAACTGTGTGTGTAAGGCTTGCAGGGTTGGTGCCTGGGGCTGGGCTTGAGCCCCTCTCCCACCCCCAGCGAGCAGCTCCTTGGATGTGCTCTCCTGGGCAGCAGACCCACCAGCACTTTCTGAATTTCTAGAAAAATCTTGTCTGTGGGAGCAGTTTTGAAATAGCAGTATCCTAGTGTGCATTGGAAACTCATTTCAATGGGACTGGTCCTTAAGTGATGGTTGCAGTGATGGGTTATCACTCCAGGCCTTCTGCTTTAGGTTTTACCTAAAAGTTGACCTCTGGGTGCTCAGAGCTTGGTGCAGGATCAGGCCTGCCTTTCTGAACTATTGACCAAGTTTAAGACAATAATTATCCTTTAGGTCTTTTCCAACCTCAATGATTCTATTAAAAAAATGCAAAAAAGCACATTCCAGTGCTCTTCCAGCGAAGCCAGGGAGAAGCGGAGCTGCCTGCCTCTCACTGGAGCAGAGCCCAGCCCCGGGCGCGTGATACGTCACGACAGAAATAGGAATTGTTGTAGGGTTGAGATTTTAGTTGAAGGGGTTGATAAGTGAATAGCAAGTATGTGTTGATATGGTGTTTATGGAGCTTTGTGATGTTATCTTGATTAAATCAGTTTTAATACGGTAGAATAAGAGTGAGCAAAAGGAGGTTGGCTTGGGGGCAGAGGTCTGCTTGGGAAATTATGGAGACACAGAAGAGTGTTAAGGTCACAGTCTATTGCTGGGTCAACAAAAGGTGCTTAAATTCACCTACAGAGCAACGCAATCTGAAACCCAGTTAGGAAATTAAGGGTCCACAGGTGGAGGAGGTCTGAAGGCTGTTCATGTGTGGCACAGTTCCCCCAAAACCCACGGGAGGCAGAGCTCGTGGCTCAGTGGAGTCACTGCAGAGGAAAGTGTGTGCAAGAGGAGAGCTGGCTACAACTTCTTTCCAGGGGTTAGCACTGGGTGTTGTAGTTGTGTCTCAAAGCATTAAAGGAGCTGTAATAGAAATCATCGTGGAAAATGGAGTCTCAAATATGTAGAAATAATATGCACATCCTCACATTTTAAAATATTGTACAGTAAAGCTTATATATGATGTTGCATTTTTATTGTAGCAGAGGTATTTTTTCCTTTTTAATGAGATGATGGCTATGGCAACAGAAAGGGCAGTGTTTAAGGCTATTTAAGAAAAGATTGCTGAAAATTAAATTAAAATATTGCAAGTTCAATGTTAACAATTACTGGTTTGTGTCTTATTTTAACATCTCTGCATACAGATTTTTCTTCCCTACAATTTTTATCTACACACAGCACTAGAGCATAATATTCACATCATAATTTATAATGCTGAAATAAAAATGTAATCAAAGCAGCCCAGAAGTTGCTGAGGGCAGCACCTGGAGCGGGCTGAGATGCTGGGGGATGCGCTGGCCCAGCCTCGGAGCTGGAGTTTGGTCCAGCCCAGGTCGCTGTAGCTCAGGGCACGGGCTGGGGCTGTCACTGGGGGGCTTGTGGGAGCCAAACCATTTCATTTTCGTAGAGAAAAGTGCCACCTCAGCAGCGAATGCTGCTCTGGTTTTGCTCTCGAGTAGGGACCTGGAGAGAAATAAGTGCCAAGAAACAGGATCTGGTACCGTCGTGGGGCAGGTTAGAAATGGTGGCGTTTGCGTGGGCTGTAGGAGCTGGCAGGAGGTGGGGAGGGGGACGAGGGGCTGTCCTGGTGCAGTGTTGGAAATGCCTGAAAAAAGGAAAAGGAGGTGTTCGGTTTCTTGCTAGAAACTGGACTTTTTTCCACTGTGTGCACTGTGATTTCTGGTACAACAGTGTCCCCCAGTGCTGAGTTATCCCAGAGCAGCTGCCTAATGAGGTTTCTTGGTTCTTTTTTCAAACGGCGCAGCCTCAGCTCCTCGCCTGTGACGTTGTCCTCTTTGCTCTCACTTGTGCTTGGTTCCCCCTCTCCCACCCCAGCCTGCATTTTATTTCATCCTCTTTGAAACCCATCCTGGTTTTCTTTGTCTCCTAGAGGGATGCTCATGCTGGGAAGGAGCCAGCCATGGATGGGGTCAGTGCCTCCCAGACTCAAACCTCACCCGTTCTCGGAGGATGGGTTTCAGGATGGACTTCTGTGCAAGCAGAGAACCAGCTGGGCTCTGCTTTGTCTTTGTAGCCGGTGAAAATGTGCTTTTATTTATCCTCATTTCCAGAGACGGTCCAAATAGCCACCTGCTGCCAGCAGCTAACCACAAACTAGATTTCTGGTTGCAAAAATAAAGCAAGCTTTCTGTTTCCACAAGAACAGTACAAACCTCGGTTTCTAATAACTCCTGGCTGCTCTGCACCCCTTTCCAGCAGCTGCTCGATCTGGGCTTCCCCCCCAGCAAACCCATCACAGCTCTGCTCGGACGTGCTGCCGGGGCAGGTGCTGTGCAGAGGATTTTCAAGCAGGAATCTGGCTCTTGGCTGTTCTTCGTGTTCTTGTTCAGCAGCAGTGAACGGTCTGAGCCTGACTGCAGGAGAGGAGGGCACTTTCTGATTTCTCTTGGCACCCCCCCCAACATTGGTTATTCCTGGGAACATCAAGTTTTGGGGAATTTCCCTCCCCACACGCATGTATGTGCCTAAATACACTATAAATCACAGAAGATAAAATATTTCTAATACTGGCAGGTCTGTCTCACTTAGAAGCCTTTAGGGGTCTTTTTTTCTTCAGGCTGTAAAAATATTTCCTTTTTTGTGATCCTACAGGTTGTCATTTGGGGTTTTTTAACCCCACACCATTTTTTTTGCCTGCCACAGGCTGGGAAATTCAGAAACAACAGCCAGGACGTCACCACCCTTGTTCTATTTGAAGTGTCCTAATTAAAACACTTGCAGGATGCAAGAATCGAGCAACCCTTTGGTTTAACAAGCAATAAACTCCAAGCACGGGCAATAACGAGATTTCCTGCCCTGAGCAAGGTGCTTTCTGCTCCCCACCATCTGCAGGACCTTGGGCCAGGGGACCACTGCCTGAATCCCCCCACCAGCTGCAATAGGGCTCTGGGCACCTATTATTAGCAGGAGCTAATTCTCATGCTGGATCCTAATTTAGCAATTTTTTTTTTCTCCAAGTTCCACTGCAGTCTGACATGAGAAGAGGGACTTCTTCCATACGGCAGGAGGGAGAACACTGAGCTCTTTATCCTTCCCGTACGGCAGCAGAGGGTATGACCTGATTACTAGGGGGAAAAAATAAGCAGTGAAAATGATGGAAAGTACATCAGATTTTAAAATACAGTGTAAGCAATAAAATGTCTTGGAAATGCTACTGAAAGCAAAGCTGGGGGATGAAGAACCTGGCCCAGCCCTCGGGGCTGCAAACCCACCTCCAGGTGATGGGGGACTCAGCCCTGCTTCTCCCAAACTCTTCATCTCAGCTCTGCGAGTGGCCGCACGCACAAACAAAAATGCGGAGTATTTGCAAACTTCACTCGAGAGTGCAACATGCCCGTTTCTTTCCCGTCAATGAGGCTTCTTACGCTTCAGAGGAGCAAAGCCAGGACCCTTTGTAGCTCAATAAATATACTCCAGCTGGATGCTCACCAGGTTTGGAGGGGATAAAGGCAGCAAAACCACCCTGGTTTGGTCACTAATGAAAATTCTGCTTTCAGGAACGCTACTGCATGGCTCTGCTAGGGATGCTGAAGACTAAACAGAGCTCGGTTTTGGTTTAGCTCATTGAAATCCCTTTATTTACGGCAAGCGCATCTCTGTGATGCTCTGCTGGAGTTTAACAAGGCTGCAGGCAGCCCCCGTGACCCCCCCAGCTAAGGCCATGCAGGACCAAGGGCAAAAGGCACCGCGCTGCCCTGTGTAACCATTTCAGGAATCGCTCTCAGCACCAGGCAGGAGGTTTCTGCAGGTATTTTGTCTAGTGAGCCCATGCCTGGGGTGTGCAAACGGCCAACTCGAGAGCCGCTGGCTGTGGTGAGTGGTTATTGCAAAAGGCGAGCGCATGGCCGGGCTCTGCTGAAGAATTGCATCTATGGCAGGAGTCCGCCGAGACTCTGTTTCCTTTCTGAGTAACACCCGACACGAGGCAGTCCCTGTTTCTGCCCTTTTTCCCCTCCACGTTACTCACGGCAGGAAGCCCGCCGGAGCGACGAGTGCACGCCGCTTACGTGAGTGATAGCTGAAAAAATGCTCCCGTGGCCTTTCACCACCGTTTTTCAAGGAAAATGGACTGAGGAGTTCCCCAGAATTGGCCTTGAGCCTCTGCCTGCTGTCAGCAGCATCTCCTCCCACACGTCTCCGTGTCCTTCACCACCCCCACTGACTATGCCAGAGGTTCGCAGACCTTCAGGGCTGGTTGACGTTCCTCCTCGCCCTTTTTGGGGTGCTCAGACGGGAAGAGCATCCCTGCAGCTCCCATACGGACCTCAGCAGCATCCTCACCCTGTTCAGGAGAGTGCAGGGTCCCCAGCTCCGGGCTGACCCAGTGATGCTCAGTGGGCACGGTCCAGCCCTTGTAATGGGGTGGCCCAGGGGACCTGCCCCAGGGACAATCCTTGAGCTGTGCACAAGGGCTGTGAGGTCCCAGGCTGTGCAGGACTTGAGGAGGGGGAGCACAGAGGCTTTGTGCTGAATTCAGGCGGATTTTCTGCTTCGGGATGCAGCGCGATGACTCCAGTCGGGGTTAATCATATCCTGTGGTAGGAAAACCAGCCCGCGGGGATGTGAAGTAATAAAAGAGAGGCGCTGAGAAACCGCTGCCAAAGGCCCACGGGACCGCGCGCACATCCTGAGGTCCTGGGTACGTTTATCTCATGACCTACCAGGAGCCTGTTCAAATCCGAATTGCGCTGCTGTTTGCAACCTGACCGTCGAGGTTGCTTTGACTGCAATTAAAACCGAAACAAGTCATTGCAACCTGGGGGTGTTCCGAGGGCCAGCAAATGTCCCTGGTGCACCAGCGCGGGCTCTGTGCTCCAAGAAGGAGCACTGCAGAGAAAACCAGCGGTTGTACTTCGTGCTCACGGCACATTTCGTTGGTGAAGGGACTCCACCGGGTCAGGAGGAAGTCGTGAGCGTTCATTGATGGGGGGAAAAAAAATAGAAATATAGGATATCAGCCATCAAAGCTGGAAAAGCTTTCTGTGGGATAGTCCTCCTGCATCAAGGAGCAAAACACCGCAGCTGTGGCCACGCTGTCTATACAGAACCTTTTGATTTTAATTCAGGTTTCTCGCTCGCTTTGTCTGACCCAAGCATTCTTTGGGCAGCAAGCAGAAGGAAGCTGTGCGAGCCCTCCTCCACCCCACTCCCCCCCAAAAACCAAGAATAGTGACAATGGAGAGTTAAAGTTGAGAATTAATCAAGAATTCAGACCAGAGAAGCCCAACAGCTGAAGTTTCAAGCCCAAATGTAATTCAATTACACTAAAGAAAAATGTTTAAGTGCTTCAACCCCCGGTTTCCCTGGAAAACTGAAATCTTTACCCATCACCAGCTCTTTATCCAAACCACAGAGATGATGTCAGTACAAACCATCCAGGGTTGTTGGGAGAGGATGAGATTTGGGGCTGTTTGAGAAAACAGTAAATTGGGGGATGTGTTTGTCTCTTTTTATTTTATGTTCAACTTTGTGGGCTCTTCTTTAAGTTCAGTACAGAAACACGGCAGAACAGCATCGCCTTTACCATCCCAGCTGCCATAAACACAGCGTAGCTCTGTTTGGATGAAGGGATCTATATTTAAATAGTCAGGGCTTTTATGATTGTTTTTTCTATACTCTATATAGAAATACAAACCGACTTATCCGAGGACAGCGGTGCGGAGGCAGCTACACTGCACGTGAACAACAGACCCCAACGTTGGCAAGATATTTTCTCTCCCCCTTTCCCAAAAGGGATGGGGGTCCATTAGCAGCACCGACAGCTTTTTGTCCCTCAGGAGGAGGATTTTAAAGCCTCTGCTGAGTAACCTTTCATAAACCCGGGGATGAGCAAACCTTGGGCGTGTTTTCGCCCTGCCCGGAGGATGCGCTGCTGGAACGGCTGCAGCACCCAGCCAGCACGGGTTGGGGGGAGGCTGGAGTAATGGCAAAGAGGGGAAGTGAAAAGCATATTGCTCCATTTTTTTTTAATTAAAAAAGAGTCTTCTCTCAAATACATGCTCTGTGTTTTTTGGTGTTACAGCAATGGCTGGAATAGACACTGAGGACACATGTGTAGATGGAGGAGGGATTCGGGTTCCTGCTTCCAGAAGCCTTCCTGGGGTGACGGGCCAGGTCAGATCCACCACGGGTACAAGTATCTCATTTTTGGAGGCTCCATTTGCAATGCCTAGGATGAACGAGAGCAAAGAGGGTCATTTCAAACTGTTTATTGCCAGTGCTATTGCCAGTTCAGGCTGTGCTACAGGGAAGCTGCTCTGGGGTCTCCTCCTTCCCACGTGTCTTGGTGTGCAATGCTGCTTTACTCAGTTTTAAGTGGGATGCAAAGCAAAACTTTTCCATTTGCTGGGTTTAACATTTGCTGCTGTTTGTACCGGTCATGCCATGGGACATCTGTAGCTGTCCAGTGGCTGGGGCGATGCTCATCGGCGGGGTCTGGCTGACGTGCCCCTCGCTATAGCAGGTCTCAGGGCTCTCAAATCCGATCTGGGCAGAGAGCAGCTTCTCTTACAGCTTCTCTTACAGCTCTAACACAAACCTGTCCTCCATCACCGCTGTACTTATCTCACCCCCATTATCACAGCAAAAGTGGAACCTCTAACGAACTCGGGCTCGGAACTTCCCAGCTAGGCAGGGAGCAGCGGTTATTCCAGCATGGAAATGCAGGAGCGAGGCAGTGCCGATGCCAGAGCACCGAGCACCGAGCCCCTCTCTCCAGCTGAAATCCTTGTCCCAAGCTCAGCACCAGCCAGCCCGTGGGGGCAGCCAGAAGCATCGCCCACCGGGCACTGGGCACGACGGCAGCTCCAGGGCAAGCAATGTAATCACTATTTATGCTGCTCACTTTCTTCTGTTTTTCTCGCAGATATTGGAAAATTCACCACTGAAGCACCAGCGCCGAGCCCCACGCTGATCCCCATGGATGAGCTCAGCTGGCAGCTGCAAGCGGGGCCACAAGCCCCTTCTCTGGAGCCACTGGCCCCTTCTCCGGAGCACGGTGTTCGCAGGAAACTCGGCAAAGCTCCACGTTTCTGCAGAGGAGCTTTGGGAAGGGCTCTGTAAAACCTCCCCACTTCCAGCAGTCTCATTGCACAGCACTCACAATAGCTGCAGCGGGGAAGGCAGTGCAGAACTTTTTATTTTTTCATAGCAAAAGATGGGGAAGGTAGGAAGAGGCCAACTTTTTTTCTGCTTTCTCATGCACAAAAGGTTCCTTATTCATTTTAATAGCAGGTTCTCTCACACGGCAATCCGCTCTGTCAGCCAGACAGCGAAGAAAGCCTCCTTATGCAGCTACCTCCCACAGAATATTGCCGCCTGGACCTTCCTGGCTGCTCTGCGAGGATGGGAAGCCAGATCCAGGACAATCTCAAAATGGAGAGCATTAGCCCTGAACAAATAAGTAGATTGCAATAATGGATACAATATGGAGGTTTCCTCGAGGAGCCAATATTTGTATTCTTCACAGCTGCATCTTTTTCTTTTTTTTTTTTCCTTTTTAGCCTGAAGTGCTCCCAAATGCTTCGTGCCATGTGGCTGCTTCTTATATGCATCAAAGACCTGATTCATCGCTGCTCTGCACTTTGATAGATTACGTATGCTCCTGCAAAGCAGAGAGAAAATGCTCGTTGGAGAGTACGGCAGGCCCCTTCTGCGGCGGTGCAGGCACCGATCCGACGGTGCTCCAGCTCCGACGTGTCTGCCGAGCGCTGCGGCTGGAGGAGGAACCCCCAACGCACAGCAGGGGCCCCCGGGCCTCCATCGAGTGAAAAAAAAAAAAAAAAAAAAAAAAAAGGGAATGGAAACAATAATGAGGAATGGGGTTATTGTAGGAGAGAGCAAGGAAAAGAGGTTGTTTGGGGACAGTGAGGAAAACGCCAGATAGGAAAGAAATATTGCTCTGAAAAAAAAAAAAGACAATGGAGAAATGGAGTGAGACAATGGGAAACCCCTGTTAGAGCAAAGCAGGGAGAGCGCTGACCGCGGGCAGGCGGTTTTTCACGAAGGTGCTGCAGCTTTGTTCGCCCCCAGCACGCTCAGCTTAGCGGATGGAATAAAGCTCTCTGCTTACAAAGTTAATTTGAAATTTCAGTGCTAACGCAGTGCCATGGGGGAGATGGGGTTTAGTCCCTAAATGTGAGGGGGGGGTGGGGGTTAGAAAATGGGCAGGAGCCAGAAAAAGGAGTGAACCCGCATCACCTGAGGGAAGGGTGGAAGCTGCACCCCGCGCAGGGCAGGAGAGAAACAGCACAAAGGGACGAGCATCACATGACGTTCAATATTAAAATATTTTCAGATTGCATCAGTCCTTTACTGCTGACAGCTCACCTGCAGCTCGTCCGGATACGGCATTTAGAACAAGTTACAAAGGGGCCAGTATTCAACGACTAAAGTTTCAGCCTTTTGTCTGATGGAAAACAATCAATTCCAAATGTGGGAATTTCAATACAGACTATAATTTTATTACAATTCAGATTTATTCTGCTTGCTTTCCTTTTTGTCCTTCCCCTCCTCTCTGTTCTTCAGAAATTGGCTCCGATGCTTCGTCCTCACTCTCCAAAGACCCTTTGCAGCTGAGTTCCATGCAGCAGGAAACGAGCCCCAGCCCACGGAGCGAACCCGCTCCTCCCAAATCCCCTGTTTCTGGGATAAAAACACAGGACCCTGGTGCTTCAGCATCTTGAAAATTTTATCTTCATGCAAAGCAGCAGTAAAGCATGTCAGTGATGTTTTATTAAACGTTTCCAGTCTCGTTTATCAGAGCTAGTGGTGAGCTCAATGGGCTTTCTCCTTTTCTTACTAGAGAGAGGGCAAGCATCCTCCAGCTCCAACATGTTTAAATTACAGTTGTTTTGAGCACTTCTGAGGATCCAGCTTCTTGGGTGATTTAGAACTAAGACTATGTTTATGTCAGGCCAGGCAAGCAGACCTGACTGAGCTCCCCGGGCACTGCTGCCAGCTCAGCTGAAGAACTGCCCGTGGATTTACCCTGGGAGCAAGGACTCTGCTCCATCTCCTCCGAACGTGAGCCTTCTCACCGCTGAACTGTCCAACACGTCTCCCGTGTGCTCTGGAGCTGCTGCGGGACCGGGACGGGGTCCCTGCTGGCAGGAGAAGCTGTTTGCAAGGAGACCACAATTTCTTTCCAGCCCAGGGAGCGAACCCGCTCCTCCCAAATCCCTTGGTTTTGGGATAAAAACACAGGGCCCTGGTGCTTCGTCATCTTGCAAATTGTATCTTCGTGCAAAGTAACAGTAAAGCATGTCAGTGATGTTCTACCTCTGGAGCAAAAGGTGCGGTGCCATGTTGCGTGCGCTTCCCCTGGCATCTGCTTGGACCCGCCTGTTCCCAGTGCTTTGTTGCAGCACAGAGTTCTTCAGCCTCTTTGGTTTGTTTTTTTCTTTTTTTCCATTTGTTTGCTTCTTGGCTTGGGGGAAGAGTTATAAATTTATGGGTAAACACAGCTAGTGTTTGGAATTAGAGGGAATCGAGATATTTGATTCCTATCTGAACCCTCACTGAATAATTTGAGGAGGAACTGAGCAGAAAGACCTTGCAGAAGGTGGTAAAGGTGTGAGAAAGAGAGCGGGCAGGGGGTCCCACAGCATCTCCTCCAGTGGCAGGGCCGTGGAAGAGCTGCAGCTCCAGGCTGGGACCAAGAGAGGCAAGCGAGGACCACCCCGCTCCAGGCTTTCGGATGAAGAAAGCATCGGTGCCCAGGCAGTGCTGGGGACCACCGCAGCCAGCCGGACAGTGGAGGAGAGCTGGAGGCTGCCAGTTCCCCTTGGCCAAGCAGCCAAGCAGCTCCTACACCTGCACGCCCTTCTCCAAGGGTGAGATGTCAGGATGAGATGCTACAAACCTTCCGACATAAAGCACTTTTCCCCGGACTCTCGTGTCTCAGCAAAGAGCAGACATTAATGTGTTAATTACAGGGGCCGAGGTCAGCGAGGAGTCAGAGCTGCTGCTATGTGGGAGCTCCGGCTGTCCCTGCTCCAGGGTGGGTGACAAGGGCGCACTTAACTTCATCATGTGCACAGAGAGGTCAGCATTACACCAGGTTTTAATTCACTTTTCCTCTAGACCCTGTTGTGTTTCCAGTGAACTCGGTCAAACCCGAAGGCTGGGGCGAGGGAAGATGCGGGTGCAGCCCTCGGTCAGGACACGTGGTGTTTGCACAGACTGCACCGTGTAATAAGTGATGGAAAGCATCGTAAAACAGATGTTCTGCGCAAAGTGCAAATTACCCTGGCACTGAACGTCATCCCTTGCCTCTTACAACAGCCATAAACACAAGGTATGTTTATTGTGGGCTGTGGAGGGCTTTTGTTTTGCACCTTTATCATTAACTTTGTACCAACGGCATTGTGGATCCAGGGATGATATTCAGTGAGTTCATGTGGGATTTTACGTGACAATGTACTGTGGATGTTACTGGACTGAAAAAAATAAAATCTCCAAACTTGGTTTAATTTCTTCACTTAAAATGGTGTTATTTTTAATGACACGGCAGACAAAACTACACCAAGCATGGAGTGGAGTGCTGGTATTATTCAGTACCTCTGATGGCATCACCCATTTGTTTAGATAGTGTTGATTAATGTTCAATCATTTCTGCTGGTGATGACTTGCTGCTGGGGTTCAGTGGCAAGCAAACAGCAAATATTCTGGACTCGGGATGAGTGCACCTGTGCGTGCAGGAGAGCAGCACCTTTCATCTACCTGCAAGGGGAACTCCCGCTCCCCATGCCCTCCAGGCTTTTCCCATTGTGCTTCTTTCCAAATACACAGCACAGAGGGCTGGTTTGCTCTCTGTGGACCAGATCCTCAGCTGGAGAAGACACTCCCAAGTCCACTGGGGTGGATGGAGCCACGCCAATACACACTGGTGGAAAATCTGCTCCAGTGTACACTGTTTACTTTGAAGGATCTAAGCACATACACTTCCAACAAAGTGCTGTTTGAGAAAAGTTTGTTTGCCAGGTTGCCTTGCCTCGGTCCCTCCTAAAGTGTACACAACAGTATTTTGGATATAATAAAAGAAAATTAAGCGAATGTGTTCCAAGACCTCGTTCGCAGGTCCTAACGAATTCAAGCGATGGGAGGATTTGGTAGAGCCTAGTTAAAATAACCACAATCATCATTATTATTATTATTATTGCCATGCAAGTATGGGGAAAAGATGCTTTTATTGCCGGCTGGAACTAGAAATCCAGAGCAGCTGCTAATCATCATGATAAGTGGGTTGTTGGTTTGGAGGTTTGTGCATCCAGGTATTTACTGTGAGCAGCTGTCAGCATCAGATTTTGGTTAGCCAAGCCTTCCAGCAGCCACCCCTGCCCATATTCAGATTGGAATACGTTGTAATTGTAATATTGTCCTTATCTCTCTTTTCTCCCCTTTTGTGTCAAAGGCTTTTCCATTTCTGTAATATTTTTCTTCCCCCCCCCCAAGACTAGCTTTTTTTTTTTCATTAACTCACCTAGAGCAGTTGAATTAGCAAAGAAAAAAATAGAAATTACAATTCAAAATTTTCTAATGGAAGAATAAGCATGTTTTTGGCACCGCTTCTTGCAATTGTTTTGTTAAGACAGACTCTCTTTAACTCTCCTTTTCCATTCCAGAGACTGCCCTTCCTTCAGAAGCCCAGATTTCTTCCCATTTGTTCTCTCTTCCCTCCCTCCTGACTCATTTCCACTTCTCATTTCGACTGTTTCTTTTCTCTTTCCTTTTCCTTTCTCCAAATGTTCTCTGATCTTATATTCTGCTATTTTGAACTCCTTCTTCCTGGGCCCGGATCCACCCTCGCACCCCATATCACTGGGGTGTGTTCCTCTCTGCCTCTTCCTCTCTAGACTGAAAGGACAGCCTGGGCAATCATTTCCTCTAAATCCAATTTGTTTTTAATCCAGCAGCTCAGGATGAGCATTGCCTGCCTTTGTGCATGGAACCCAGCATCACCACTGTCCTTGCACAGTCCTCTCCAGGAATTTCAAAATCTAGTAAAAGCTCCCCTCAGGCTCGTTCCATGCTGTTCTGCAATTTCTGACCCATCTAATCAGGGCCTTCTTTCCAGGCGGTTTGGTCACTGTGCTGCTCACACCAAATATTTGTTCTGTGCAGCTTTGCCATCTGGAACAGTCCAGGTGCCTTCAGCCTCACCGACTGGCTGTACAGTTTTCAGTTTCAGCTGAAAAAAAAAAAATTCCCTTAATGTCATCCCATAGCAATCTGAATGTAGGATGTAGGCAGCAAACATTTGGTCGCTTATTTTCCACAGTGTGGGAACAGTTCTCGTACTTGAAGCAATTGGAGTTTTAAAGGAGCGCTGGAGCTTGCGGAATATGGGCAGTTTTCAGATCTTTCATCCTAAATCTCGCTAGCAACCAGCTCTGACTCTGTAAGCTTTTCCATTAGACATCATGTTTGCTAGAATTACCAGTGAATACCTTGCTAGGATATAAAGCGTACTTAGAATGGAAAATTAAAGGGAGAAAAAAATGATTTAATGAAAGGTCAGAGGGAAAGGACTTTCCTGAGTGCTAAAATACTGCTTTATTACCTACAAAGGAATTCTTGTAATAATCAAAGCTGGGAGGTCCAATAGCCTTCAGAGTAAAGAATGTTCAGCATTCACCCCCAAAGACCTTCATTATTCCAGATATCAGACACAGTATGCTCAGGATGGGGAATCACACACCACCACCAGTCATAACTTATAAGGTTTAGCTGGCAATGAATAAATACTGAGCCTGCGAAGTCAAAATAGTCCTTGAATTGCTGCCTTCAGCAACAACGTTCATTTAATGCAATGTAATTTCAATTTCAAATTTCCAAATCGCATCCTGCTGGCTGTCTTTCAGAGGATCTCTCAAAAATTAAGGACAAATATTTCACTTCAGAATTTCAGTCCCTGGGGGCACTAGATACACTTTGCTGCAGATTAGTTAGATCCTGTGGAGTTATAAGATTCCTGAGATGGAGTGCTGAAGATTCCAGGAATTCTCTCAAAGGTGAAATGATTAACCAACCTTTTGTTCCTAGAGCACAGTAACGCAGAAAGCAGGTCTGCATTCACTGAGTCCCACACTGGTCTTGTCTTCTACCTTTTCTGAAGTGTTCACGAGCCTTAAATCTGAGCTGGAATTAAAGAATTTCATTTCAGAACTGTCAGTGAAATGAAGAGCTAGGTATTAGTGACAAAATAGGACATGACTCTGAGTTTTCCTCTCAACCCCTTTCTGAAGATTTCAATCTACTTTATAGGCATGAAGAATTACCAATCTTTTACCAGCTGTACTAGAACATGGGACGTGCTGATCCACACTATTCCACAGGGCAAAAGCAGAGCTGCTGCTTTTCTGTACCAGAATCAGGCCAGTGGTCCCATCTGGGCAGTAAAACTTGTGGAAGGGGCAGAAAGAAGAGGGAATTTCAGTGCAGAAACCACGACAGAGATTTTGCCAATTACCTTGTTAAGAGGAAAAGGTTTCTCCTGCCTTTTCCACCTGGAATTGGCTGTCGATTCAGCTACCAAATTTTGCTTTTTAGATCACAGAGGGCATTACAATGAGTGTTCAGACACAGAAGCTCTCGAGTGCATTCAGAAGCTTAAATAAATCAGGATGACAACAGAGATCAGAGAATAAAAAGGCAACAGGCTCCTTGCAAAGCCATTTTTAATGCATCAGCAGTGTTATTCTGCACCAAATATACCTTTTCAGCAATGCTGAAGCATAACAGTAGCATTTGCTTGTTTCCTCCCTAAAACAAATGTAAAATTCAAGAATACTAGTGAAGTCTTGTAGTAGCTAGATGATCAGATGCAAGAAAAGAGGAGGAAGGGACAACGCTTCAGCAAGTGCCAAGCACACACCGATGCAATCTGAGGATGATTTCATCTGGTCTTCCACTGTTTGCTATCAATTTGCAGAGAATATATTCACCATTTAATGGGCCAAATTTGAGTAAAAGAAGGTACCCTGAGTGTTTTTGTGGCATTTATTTAACAAGATAAGTTACAAGTTGCCTAGAAATTCAGCAGACGCCACGCACCACCTCTGGCCTTCCTTAACACTGCTTGCTTATTTAGAAAGATGGATGGGAATTTATTTTAGTCCTGTTTAGCACAGGTTGTTCGGTATGGCAAATCAACCACTTCCACTCGTCTCCAGAGAGAAATTCTCTGACACAGAGGAACAATTTCTTCTATTCATGATAAAATTTCCTATATTCACTTCAAAAGTGTATCTGAGACCAGTCCAGGAGCAGACACCCGGATATTCATTTTTAAAGGTTAGTTTCTTTGTGTGTTTATTATCTAGCTTGCACGTGAACGTCCAGCTTTGACCTTTTTCTTCTAAACTGCTGCGATCCACAATTTCCGCGGAGCTCGGATGAGAGCACAGCTGTCACATTCATTTTGCATCCGCGCAGAAGCTGACTCCCATGCTGTGCTCAAAAATATTCCTTAAATCCTTTAAAAAAAAAAAAAAGTGCCGTAAACTTGCTTAACGCACATTAACAGAAACCTCTCAGGGCAAACCGTCCAGTGGAAATACGCTGAAGAGTGTGAAATTCACAGCTGCGCTAACTGCCAGAGGAAATGGAGGAGCTGGAGGGGCTCTTCAGTGGTTTTTCAGCCCCTGCCCTTGGTCCTTTTTGGATGAGGGCTCGGGATGCTCGGAGGAGGGATGAGCAGCCCGCGGCGCCTCACTCTGACAGGCCAATAACGAACCTTTCCTCTCGCTTTGCCTTGTTGTACCCCATTACACAGAATTAAGAGTTTGGGCCTTTTGTCTTGGGACATGCTGTGACCCCTCTGTCCCCCTAAGTTGTGGGGATGGAGATGAAATGTCTCAAATGTACAAAACACCACATTTCTCCTGGTTTTGGCTCTGTCGGGGATGCAGGCCCAGACCCCCGGTACCAGTGGGTGCGTCAGGGCTGGAGGACGGGCAGGGGGCTGGCACTGCCCTGGGGTGACAGGCAGTGCCCAGGCAGGACAGGACACCCCCACAAGCTGCCACCAGCCCCGGGCACTGAGGGACAGGCCCCGGTGGGGGCTGTGGGCCCCGGGGACACCTCAGGGCTGCGGTTTGGGCCTCCTTCATGGCGGGATGGTGGGGACCACCCGCTCTGACCACCTCTGCGGCCACTCAGTGCCACCTCTGCCATGACTAGCTGTGTTCCCTCCTCGTCCCCAGCCCTGACTCCCCCCTCAGGCACCCGCCAGTCCCGAGCTCCCGCCCGGGGCCTTCCAGCCACCTGCAAGCTCCCCCCCCACTGCCCCCCCGCGCCTCTTTTCGCGGGAGCGAGTGGCTGAACGACGCGAAGATCGGGCCCAAGCGTGTGGTTGGCGCGCCCGCCCGCCCCCAGCCGGCGGCGGCGGCGGCGCAGGCGCAGTGCCCGCATTCCATCATGGCGGAACGGTCGGTTGGCGGTCGGCAGCGCCGGGGTTGAGGCAGGGGCTGCGGCGCCGCGCACGGTCAGTGCTGCCGCGGGGCCGCGCACCGGCATGGGGACCGCGCCTGTGGGCTCCCTTTGCCCCCCGGGGAGGGCGGGAGAGGGCGGCGGGGCCGGGCCGGGGGAGAGCGGCGCTCCCCGCCCAAGGCGCGGTGGGCAGTGCCAGGAGCTGGCGGCCGGCTCGACCCGCCGGCGGCGGCGG
>WKFP01014742.1:784952-799210 GCA_011057875.1 Pterocles orientalis
CTCAGCAGCCGGAGCTGCTGCCTGCAAATGCCACGTAGCCTTGTAGTTGTTCCCCTTGGCTGATCTGCGGCTCCGGCACCAGACACCTCCCCCAGCTCCTCCTGGGGTCGGGGCAGGGGGAGGTCAGCCCTGTCATCTACTGTTTGGGTGGTGACCATCTTCCTACCCTTCCCCCTTCTGCTTTGTCCCCCTCTGCCTTGGGGCAGCAGCAAAGGTGGGGACCCTTCTGTGACGGCTTTTCAGCGCAATCCCATTTACTGCCTCTTACAGAAAGGCTGTTGACTTCTGCAGCGTGCGGTGGCTTTCCTCCGGAGGGCTGGGGGACAGTCTCCAGGGGTTCATGGTCCCCCCCAGCCTCAGCAGCCCCTCTGCTGCCTCTTATTTGGGGAGCTTCGTGCGCAGCGCGTCGCGGTGATCTCCGAAAGCAGGGTAATAATGCGTTGCTGGCAGGTGTATTTGATTTCTTTAGCAGGTTGCTCTCAGCTGGTATCGGAGTTTTGCTTCTGTTTGAAATGTGCGATTTGGACTTCTTGTTGGAATGATGGAAATTTTCTGTAAAGCTGATTTATTTACATAATTGAGGCTGTATTCTGTTTCAGTTTCTGTCCATTCCTTGAATATTTTATATCTTTTCTGTCCTGTGCTAGTGCTTCCTTGCTGTACCTGATGCCTGATTGTGAATATCGACACACAGCACTGCTGCAGATAAGTTCTTCACTAGCCCGGCGCACGTATGCCTAGGGTCTGTGATTCCTGATGTTCTTCTAATGTATTTATGCCACTTGGTTCAGTAGGGAAATACTATCTCAGTTACAGATGGAAAGACTGAGGCACCGAAATATTTATGGCCCAAGGTCACACAGGAAGTATGTGGTGAGGCAGGGAATTGAATCTAGATTTCCTGAGACTCAGATTAGCATTTTAACCAGGGAAGCATCCTCTCTGTATTTTAAGCCAATAAATTGACCTTGGAGTTAATATCCAGCGTGGAAGAAAGTACTTTGTGTTTTTGTTCGGTATCTTTGTGAGTAAGAAGCAAAACCTGAGTTGCTCCCCAGACTTGCATTCTTTTCCTTGTTTTATGTAATTTGTATGTGAAAAAGGATAAGGTGGTAAAATAGGAAAGATGTTGACTTTCTCAAAGGCTCTGTGTGTAACCACGCATGTTGAAAAACAGCCAGCTATGACACTGACCTCTTTTAGGTCTTTTTACCTCACTGTGTTCCAAATCTCAGAAAGTTTTGGAATGCTCTTGTTGTCTGGGAGTAATTTGTTCTTAGCTAGGATCAAATAAACCTAATATTCAGTAAAGCTGAGTTGAAAGCAACCTACTTTGTGTTCGTTGGTATCCTGGATCTTAGTTTGTGATTCTTAATACAGCAGTCTGTGAATAAACAGGACTTGTATTGACTGTCTTAACCATCTCCTGGAGCAAGCTATTACAAGTCCTTCACTCGGTTGTAGGCTCAGTATTGTTGCAGCAAGTTTTTTGCAAAACTTGGCCTTAATTGCAATTAAGCAGCGCTTTGACAATGAAATGGAAGAATTTCAACTTCTTGGGCTTTGCATCTGCACAGATTGCAGGCAGTTTTCATTGCTGTTATGTTCAGATAGCTTATTTTTGTTTGTAAATTTAGTAGTTCATTTTACTACAGTGTTTTACTTGCCAGTGGTTTTGAGGAATTGGATGTTAGGGTAGTTCAAAACAATAACTCCAAGTGTATTCACCTTTAGAGAGAAGAAAGATAACTTTGTCTGCACAAGTGCATTTCCTGCCACAGCCCTTGATCACAAACTACATCTTTCTTTGATGTTGTACTGACACCAAATTTGCAGCAAAGTTGACTATAAATGTTCTGTAGAACACTTTTAACGGTCTTTTGTTTGGGTTTTTTTTGAAGGCTAGTATTTGCATCGTGTTGACTGTGTGGGTAGCCACACCCATACCACCAATCTTTCATGTTTATTTTTAGGAAAGGTTTAGTGAGTCCTCAAAAAACAAGATTTCATATGTACTGTGCAAATAGTAAAATTTCCAGCATTCTGCTCGTGAGAGAGAGTGCCTGGCCTTGGCAAGCCCCCACTGAGAAGGCCGTATGCTTGCGTGGTACTATGGATGTATTTGTAGACCCATTTCTACACCCATTATTGGGAAAGGTTTCTGAATGCCTTTGGGTGAATTTCAAGCAAATTAAAATACGTGTTTTAAGCTTGGGAGACTGAAACCAGCACTTCTGTTTGATGACCTGCTATTTCCCCAACTTGGAAGACTTCTTGTTAAACTGTACAAGTAAGCTTGATAGCTTTTAAGAAAATACACAACTGGGAAGGCATTCTTAGAGTATTCTGCATCAAAGTCATAAGCCTGTATGAAATATTGTAAGAATGCCTTCCCTAGTTAGATGTTTTCTTAATTTCCTGTCATCATTTCATTTAATCAGAGAAGAATTTTAAATTTATCTCTGAAAGCAGATTGGAAAACCTCAATATTAGTAATAGTGCAACGGTCAAGAGACTTCAGGAAAGAGATTACATTCATCACTTCTAATTTTGCTGTGTCTCAAAATGGTCAGATCTGAACTATCGGTATCTAAAACTGTGGTTGCTCATTGCTCTGGTTTCAAGGCTGGTGAATATCAGAGAAGCAACCTTTTCATTTTTTCACCTGTTTTTAGCAAGTTGTGCTGAAGTTTACCAAGGTCAGGATGGTTAGTTTTCAGCTGTTATCTTTGCTGCAAGCCAGACCTTAGCTGAGAAGTTTTGGATTCCTGAGTGAGGAGCACACACTGAACTCTTTATTGCATTCTTGAAGAGCTTATTGTAAAAGCAGCGATAATTTATTCTTTCAGTGGTGCTAACACAATCCTTTCTGTGTATTGACCAGCAAAGACAGACCACTGGCTCAGAGCCCTTAGTCCATTTCAATCTTAATGTAAATCTGCTATTGTTCCAATATCTTGATTGATGTGGAAAATGCCTCCGTTTGCTCAGCATTCACTTTTCCAGCACTGGGGTCTGATGCTTTTTTTTTTTTTAAGCCCATGTCTTATTAAAAGTAGTTATGGAGGAACATTTATTAGGCTGTGACTTCAGAAACATCTGCGACTTCAAGACAGTATTACCTTTCTGGGGAAAATAACAGTGCATCTGCTGTGTTTGCTGGAGGAAGCAGGGAGCTTCTGCCGGCTGGCTTGGTGCAAAGTTAGCCAGCTCCGTCAATAAACCACCTCCGGGAGCAACGGGGACAGCGATTTCCTACTGTGTCCCAGTAGAACTGGAGAACATACGTGCCTATGGCTTATCCTCAGAAAACTTTGGAGAGCCAAAACATTTGGCCATTTATAATCCTCAGTGTGCAAATGGGTTAGGAACTGGAGTTTGGTACTGGAGAGACGGTAGCTTGGGAAGGACTCTGATTTCTACATTATTAAATGCAACATCTTGAATGGCTTCAGTGACTGCTGAAGCTCTTCATTACCGTCGTTACCTTCCACCTTTAGTGGAACAGTTTCTAGAATAAAGCTGTGCTGTGCCCTAACAGTTAACTGGGGTTGTATTTTCCAGATTGTACAACTTATGTCTTTTTTGTGTCGCCTGTCAGAGGATGAATACGTTCATGATAATTTAAATTTGGAATGCATTCACATACTTTTTGGAAATTGATGTTTTTTCATCGTTATTGTTGTACGGAGGAATGCAGCATTGAGTAGATAACAGAGTAAATGCACTTAATTGTCTCAGAATGCACTTTATACAGGAGCCATCTTCACAGTGTTCAAATTGCCTTTCGCTAATTAGATCATGGCTTAAGCGATGGAGTGTCTTCGGCTAACAGGGCATTAAATGTATGTGCAGTGTTTGCACAGTTGTCGGGTGTTGCATTCTGCACATACGGAATGAATGCGAGAAGGCTACATGAGGTCTTCTGGTTCTTTCCCAGTGTCGTCTTCGAGTTTTATTTGCTGGTTCTGCTGGAGTTAATCATTAACCATTCTCTGATGTCACTAAAAAAAATTACTCTTTTTTTTTCTTGTCTGCAGAAAGAAGACTGAGGGACAGTACAGCACATTACTCATCCTACAGCAGGCACTGGCGGTGTGACACTTATCAACAGGAGCAAATCCAAGTCAGGAGAGTGTCAACGGTAATTAGACATAACTTACTATTCTCCCAGATGTTAAGAAGCATTTTTTCTTTCTAAGTCTCTTATGTACCGCTTTAAGGTGAAATGATACAAAAGTATTTGACAGACTTCTAAACTTAGGACCTCCTCTTCCCCACCTCCTCCCCCAGAAGAAATTTTTTGATAACTTATTATCAAATGGAAAAGATGAATTAGGAAAGAAATAACTGATAGAGTTCTTGAAGTAAGAAGAAGTTTGGCATTTCCACATAAACATTATTGCTTTTATAAGGTAGCAACCTTATATTTACTTTCACATTACTTTCTTTTTCTCTTTCCCGCACCCCCATAGCTGGAAGTTTTGTCTTAAGAGACTCGCATAGTTGGCCTTTGGATAAAGAAAGTAAACTCTTTTTTTAGCAAAATGCGTTTCCAGTGTAGAAAACAGCTCAAGTGGGTGGTAGCATATTGATAAGTGACCAGCTAGATGGGCTTACTAGGTGGTTTTAGTTGGAGCTCGTGGAATTGAGCTTCTCAGTCATGGAATTAATCAGGTCGTGGAACTCACCTGCTTGAAAAGTGGAAAGAAATCTGTCAGAAAATTGCCATCAGTATGGCACTTGTCAGAGCAAGAATTCTCGAACTTCTTTTTTTTAATGAAGATACCTGTGGAATATCTTCTGATGTACAACACTGCAAGACCCTTATGAAACCATGGCAATTGCATTCTTAAAATCCATGTAGACTGTAATGGGATCTGAAACTGCGGAATTAAGTGCAAAGCAAGTCTTCAGGGAGAAAAGTTCCAAGTGTCCTGTGAGCGAAAGGTTGATCTGCAGATGGATTTCTTATACAAAGAAAAAGAAATAGTAACTATGTTATAGTTACTATCAGTGTATTTATTAGTTAGATTTCATCTGATTACCAGTGCGTATATCTGTCCATTTCAAAATGTCAAGGGTAATAATTACTTAGAAAAATTCTTCAGGTTTGGAAAATATTATATAAACATATAATGGTGTATTGTAAACTGTCATTTTGCTTTTTAATGCCTAGATTGCCTAAAATATAAACTTTATAAAAACGTACACTGTCATCCTTAGATTCTTCAAAACTGGGATAATTTCCAGTTATGTAAAGGTGTGATTGCACGTGCAGACTTGTAGCAGGTTAACTGACTTACTAATAAATATTTAAAGCTCAGATATAAAGCAAGTTATTGTTAGTGTGGTACCACGCATCAGCTGAACCGTGATAATGGTTATGTACATGTTCCTGGCCTGGCACAAATGCTGGGTGAAGCGTGTTTGCTCAAACCTCATGTGTATGATCTCATACTTGCATTTTACCTTGCATTTTCCATGAACCTAAGAAATGCACGTGGTCTGTTACCGTGAGACTGCTTAGATGTGGTAATTTAAGTAATTTATTGGTGTGGTTCAGCTCCTGGTTTAAGTATAACCTGTTTTAACTAGACTAATTTGATCCGCTCTGCAGCTAAAGCATTGCAACCTGAACCTCTTCTCATGTTGCGCAAGGAAAACAGCCTTCACTTGGTGTATCACAATAGTTCTTCCTTGCTTGAAGGAAGAATTATCTCTTACAATTTGAAGAAATCCTTTGCTTTTTGCTGTATTTTTGTGCTTATTTTTGGGATCGTATTTTGTAAAAAAGCTTGTTTGTATCAATACATCGACAGGATACAATACATCAAGCACCCTTCTGATTGAATCAGAGCTAATGGAAAATCAGCCTTTGCTTTCCTCAGTGCCTACAGAAACCCAAAAGCAAACTCCTGCTTGTGTTAACCTAGTGAAGTTTGTTGGATTAAACTGACTGCTCTGACCAGTCTCGTGGTAGGGAGCCTTTCCTGCAAAGAGCGTTGTTACTGTTGCTTTTAATAATCTGGATGATTGCTCTCTCTTAGAGTCAAGTTTAAAATAAAAAATAAATTGTTCAAGATTTGGAATGCGAGCATTTGAAAATAAACTTTTTGGTTCAGATCTTGTTTGTGTCACAGCAGGTGTACCAACTCTGTGCTTGTGTCTGCCATCCCCTAACGCTCTCTAGGTTGATTTAGGACAGGTATCGCCCAGCTCTGGCACTAAAAATGTCTGAGTTTGGTGCTTCCCTGGCATAATCCCAGGAGGTTTCATTGGCTCAGCAAGCAGACATCCATGTCTGTACGACACACGGCAGGGCATGGTTGGTGTCTGGAAATACATCACACAGGACAGAGGGGACCAGACAAGCTCAGGGTGTGCTTAAATTGGTCACTTTGCTGACTGGTCCTTAGCCAGCTCTTACCTGAAGATTGTAAGAAAAGCTTTTAAAAATACTTAGATATTTATTTCTTGCTGTAGGGAGGAAACTTGGATGAACAAGGTGCTATAGAATATATGTTTCTGTTGCGGTGGTCTTGTCTGCACATACAATAGCCTTGTTTTTGGATAGTTTCCATTCTTTGAAAAAGAACTTTTTCCCCTTCAGTTGGAGAAGATTGGTAAATATATGGGCAGAACTTTGAGGGCAAAAAGTATCGTTTTATGTTTCACTTTCAGATCAAATTTGTCCCGTAGGGAAGAATTGTACTTAGTTATCCAGATACTTAACCTGGATTTCAGAATCCTGGAGCACGTGCAGCTCCCTGTAGAAACTTGCAGTTCCCATCTTGTAAACCTTGGCATGGTTTTAAACATTTTTTTCTTCATCTGTTCGGATCTGTAGTTACTCTCCAGCTACCTTTCTGCTGGCTGGTTATGGTTTCTCTATGGCCCTTACTCTATTATCACCAAGATTTATTTTCAGGTGCTTAGAAGGGCTTGAGCTCTTAAGAGTATAGGGTTGTCTTTCTAGAACTGTCTTTTTTTAATTATTTTTGTGAAGAAATACCCTATGAGCTCTCCAGCTGTTCATTATGACTGCACCATGAACCCTGTGAGGATGCTGTCACTGCTTTTCTTCTGTGTAGGGTTTTCCTGTCTCGTTTTTTATCCTTTTTTCCTTGCAGCAGTGTGCTCTACTTCTTGTGACTCTGGGCAGAAGTTTTTTTTTTGAACTTACTTTTCAGTGAACCGTGGTGTATGTTACATCCATAACTTCTGAGCGATTTAGATGGACATTTGGGTATAGAGTTTCAGTAGGATGTTGTTAGTGTGTAAATAAACTGGTTTCCTTCAAGGCCTGAAGAACCAGAACAATGTTTTGAAATTCAGGTGACGCAGTTTCATATTTAAATAAATATATTGTTACACTGTATTTATTAAAGGCTTTTTCATACAAACTTGGAAATGTCATGCTATGGTGTAGCTTTAGGACGTTGAAATGAGCAATTTAGCTTATGCCAGAGCAAATCATCTTCCTGGCCAGTGGAAAGAAGCAGTCAAGTTTGCATTTTTTTTTTTTTTTTAACAACATTGATACAGCTGGCAAATATCTTGATCCCATTACTTTTTAAAAGTTGAAATAAGAATGAAACACTTTAAGGGCTCAGTCCTTTGGAGTGTTCGGTTCCCTTGAATATTTGTAGAAGTAGGCATAGGACCTTTCAGGAACTACTGGGTTTCGTTTTATGGGGCTGGTCACTTAGGAAGCAGCACAGAAGCTCTTAGGATAGGACTCTGCTTTTCTGGCAAGAAGAATAAAAATATAAATAACTGAAACAATAAAACTGAAAATATTTAAACTGTTAATGCAAACTTTACAGGCCTCATAAATGGATACTAAAGAGGACAGCCATGGCCCTAATGTGACCAGTGAGCATATTGTGAAATAACAGCTCAAACTGGGTCAAATCCAGCGTGCTCTGGGCACTGGCAGATACCTTCCCAGCCCACTGTCCTTAGCAGTGGAGGTTCTCTTGCAAAGGACAGCAGGAAGTTCTGCAGTCCCTGGGAAGATGTGTATAACGCTGCAGGGTGAGCACTGCCCTTCAGATTGAGCTTTTGCCTTTTCTGTCCCACAGCTCTTAAACCTTGAGGGATGGAGTTTCAGGCTAGAAAATAATTCTGAAGTGCTGCGGGTGGTGGCTGGTTGTGCAGTTTCTCTCTGAGGGTGGAGGGGAGCAATTTTTTTTATTGCTTTCCTGGCACAGTCACAGCGGGAACCTGATCCGGATTGGCAGGGGAGGGTGAAAGTTGATATTAACACTTATGTCTGAGTTCCCATGTGTCTTACTATGTTGTATCTGCTGTTTCTCTGTGTTTTAGGAGATTTTGGTGCCTATGATATAAGGGCTTTCCATCTCAGGCTTACTTTTCCTTGAGAGAATTTCTATGGGCAATCAAGTCTCACAACACCCTGAGAGATGGGCATTAATACTTAATTTAGCTGTTTTGAGGGAAAAAAAAAAAGTGTCCTTCTCTAATTTGCTAGTTGCTTCCCCCCCATGCCATCCTACAGAGCATTTGCACCTTGGGCTTCCTCCTCCATGGGTCATTGTTGGTGGCCGGAGGAGCCAGCCAGCTCTCTGCAGCTTTTGGGAAGTTACTAGAGGTCCTTCTGGCGACTGACCCGTTGTGTTTGATCCCCAGCTGGTCTTTGTGAGCACAGAAGGACTGTCCGAATCGTGATAAATGGCTTGTGGTCACTTTTGTATTTTGCTGTGGAAAATATGAGCCCTGCTTTGGAGTAGGCATTTAAGTAACTGTTAAACTTTCTGGAAAATACAGGGAAAAGTTTGGGCTTCTGCAGAACTGACGTATCTGTGGTCTCTTCAGATGTTCCCTGCCCTACCTTTGAAAGCTTCCAGCAGTGAAGCTGTCAGAGCTGTTGTTCTGGACGTGGTCCTGAGCAGAAGCAGGTTTTTTGTGTGACTGCAGCAGCAGTGCAGTGCTGGGATTAGGTGATTCTGCTCTTTTCCTTGGAGCTTGTGATATTCCACATGTAGAGCCTGGCCTTCTGCCTCTGAGCATCCGCAATATAGCGGCAGTTCAGATATTTTGGAATTGACACTTGGGAAGATTTTAAGAGAGTTTCTAGAAGAAATGTTTTGCGGAGTGCGGAAACCTTGTACTGCGTGTCTGTGGAGGTAGGCTGGGTGTTTTGTTGAGGTTTTTTTTGTTTTTCTTGGGTCGCAGACCTCACCTAGGTCAGAGTTGCGAGGTCCCAGCAGTACCTCGATCAAAATGACACGGGGCTGTTCCCAGCTGTACGTGTTAAAAGGTGTTTGTCTGAGCACAGTTGTTGGTAGGTCATGAAGGACGTTTTCAGTATCAAAGTTGTGCGCCGTTCTGGCGAGAAGCCAAGGTCCATACAAGATGGTGTGGACAAATTCACTTGGGTGTCGTCAGAAATTATTTCCAACGTTTTTTCATCAAAACATATATTTCATTTTGAACAAGGTGACTGTTCTGGAGCGATGGTGGTCTCTTCAGAGCTAAAGTTGTAACTGAGCTTCTGTGAAGTCTGATTCTGTTAAGTCTCTCATTCCCTTAATCTTGCTAAAAGTAAACCAGTCCACCTAGAAAGTCTCATGTGTGGTCCTGCGGTGGAGGAGAACTATTTTAGGATTGGGGTGATATCCTAAACACCTTGTTAATACTGTTTATTTGAAAAACCTGGGTGGGGGAAGGTAGCTTGTATCTTTTTGCCGAAATGTTTCCTACCTCAAAATTGTATGGGGCATAAATTTGAAATCTGGAGGAGTAAGATTTTTATATATATATATATATATATATATAATTCATAAGTAAGGTTTGATCTTTTTTGGGGAGGCTATTCCTTAGCCTGAGGTTGGGGATGACTTTGGTTTGGGTCTCCTGTTGTTGTTTTTAACAGCCTGTGGAGATCGCTGATGCAGAATTTAGAGCGTGTTTAAAATACTCGGGAGTCTTGGTCTGCAAGAGATCTTTTGGAGTTTAAGGCATCGCAGCATCTCAACATTTTCTTTATCAAAGTGTGTGAGTTTCTCATGTGTATGTGTCCACAGATCCAGTTCTAGATGTTACTTTTTTCCGGTGGTAGATGACACTAACGAACCACGTTGCTTGTGATGAGACCAGGGAGAGAAAATAAAATACATAAAAGTATAGTAATACATCTGTTAAAAATCCTAATTAGTAATTCTATTAATATAAAAAGGTATAATTAAAGCTTTAGGGTTTTATCCAATCCTGCTTTTAATACATGGCAATATTGTAGTAGTTTACTTCCTGCAATAAATGTAAACTTATGATCGGGCTGGAAGGTTGCATAAGGCTCTGAACCTAGAAATCAGGAAGTCTGAACTGAATTTCTAGCTCTCCATCAGACTTCCTCTTTGGTCCTGGACATATTGTTCTTTATAACTCTGGCATACTGTATTTGGGAAAAAAAAAAGTCTCCATTTAACCTTGGAATAGGAACTTTCTCATAGTGAACCCAGCACTGACCATAATGAACATACAGTCTTTGTGATGCCTTCTGTGTGGGGTTATAAACTTTTTTATTTTTTTAAATGAAGTCTGTTCAGTTTCTACTCTGGACAGAAGAATGGAGCTGATCCATTTCTGTCTACAGTGTTCCCCCCATTTAATTTCTGGGTGATATCTTTCTGGAGAGAGACTTTTAGTATACTGGGAAAGCATTTTAATATGAGAGAATAGGGTTTCTAAAACTTTTAAAATACATAATACTGCTACATATTTTCACGATAGGTAATCTCACAGATAATTTCAATGAAAAAGTATTTTTTCAATATATTAATTTTTTTTATTTTGTATGGTATTATAAAACACATTTAATGAATACACAAACTTTTGTTTGTTTTTACATGCCCTGCACATAAATAGCTGCAAACTCATCGTTCCTGCCTGAAGAGAAACCATCAAATCGGTGGTGGTGGTGTTTATGGTGACTGCTCCAAAGTTACTGGCGGAACAGCAGCGGCGTGTTTCTGCGGGAGAGTTCTTCTGCTCATAACATTTTCTTAGATATCTCACTGTTACAATTTTGAAGTTGTTTCTGTTGTGTCATCCAAGGGGAAGTGGATGCAGTGAGGCAGTAAGCATTGTTTCTAGAGGGCTTAATAAACATTTGTTAGTAACTCCCCCTGTGGAGTATAATTGCATGTTAATTTCACTTTGGATGGGACTATTTTAGGTTTTTATCTCAAAATATCTCATGAGAATCCATTACATTTTCCAGCCTTAAGGTAGGACGATCTAGTAATCATATAGACTTCAATGGGCTGCCTTGGCTCTGCAGGTCCCGTCTAGGGTTGGATGGAAATAGGAGCCCAGCTTTCTCGGCCGAGGCGCAGACTTCAGACGGGAGTAGGCGTGAATCAATGAACACTGAGCTCAGTGCGAATCCTCGGGAGCTGGCCGGGAGCCAGGATGACTGCAGCACTGCTGGAGAAGAATTTGGGCTGGAGAAAAGGGAAGGCCAATGTTTCAGTCTTCCAGAGCCTCGGCATTTTTACTATGTCAGGAAGTGAGGTCAGGCACAGCCGCTGTATACTGTAATTGTTTTCTGGAAGGCTAATCATTAAGATTTTCTGTTTTTCTTAGAAGCCTTTGTAGTACGAAACCGTCAGTGGAAAATACTGCTTTTTTTTTTAATATGGTTAACATGATTAACCATATTACAGTCACACAGTGTTGAATTACTCAGGATCACTTCTCAGGGTGCATTTTTAAAATATGAACTGGTTTTGTTTGATTTAAAATAATACGTTAATTTTTTTATGTTGTAAAATAAATGGCAAAATATTCCCATTTTTAGATGCATCTGTGAAAGCAGTAGCAGCTATTTCTGGCATAGATTTCTGTTAATTTAGAAATGCAATATTCACTATTACATCTTTCAGCTTTGCTAAAACAGTGCTTCAGAAGCTGTGTTTCTGAGATAGTCCCAGTTCTTTTTTTTTTTTTTTTAATGGCTGTCATGATTTATGGGCTGAATTAATCCTTCAGCTCAAACAAGGTTTGGGAATGACCTTTAGCTGATGTCTAATAGAAACCACTGTCAAGAAATGAATCAGGCTTAGAAGTACCGTTGCAAAATGTAACCTTTCTAAAAATCAATCTGTTTAATTCCATACTGACTCAAAAATCTCCGGTGCATGGTGACAAAGCTCTAACGATACCTCTACACATTCCACTATTGATTCGTATATAATGATTCACTACTTCTCAGTACATTCCTTTGAACCTCTGAACACTGCAAAATTTGCCTAGTCTTTAACGCTTGCAGGTGGGATTTTCCTTGTTTATTTTTAGTCTAGCATTTAAAATTCTGTGTATTAGTTTGTCGTTAATGTCAGTGCAGCCTGTGAATTCTTTGTGCAAATGGTTTTCTTCTTTGTTTGCCCTGACCACTTGGATATTTAGTTGTGATATTAAAGTATCTGGCTGCCAAGAACAGACCCTGGGAAGTAGCGTTTGGAGCCTCTATTACCACGCATGCAATAGAACAAACCAGCGTTAGGGAACCTGAGGAGCTTTTTGGTGCAGTTCTGCCTTTAGGTGGATTGTTCCTTTTTAGCCATGGTTTGGGTTTGGGGTAAAACCAAGCATTCGGACAATGCCTGGCATCGCTGACAGCATTTGAGGGAAGCTGCAAGACTTGGTAGGACTTTTCTGTGGGAGAAGGTAAGTTCAGGATCCCCTAATCTCCTCTCTGCCCGTGCAGCGGTTGCTCTCCACCTTTCCTTTGGAAGCCGTTGCCTTCCTCGCATGCAGCAGCCGTGCTGCCCTGCCGCTGCCGTGGCGGGGGAGAGCCGGGGGCTGAGCTGCAGGATGTCTGGGTTCCTTGCTGCTGGACTAGCAGGAGGAGGGTGTGGGTCATGGCTTTTCGAGATAGATCTCTGTTTCTTGGTTTTGTTTTTCAGGAAACTGTGCTGAGTATGTAATAACTTTTCAGGAATTCTCTTGTTATTTACCTGAATACCACCTACTTCCTTGAATGAAACGGAGACTCTGGGGAGGCAGCTCGTTGGTATGATGTTCATGGGAGTGCTTTGCTTGCCTTGAAAAGTTTTATCATCTGTTACACTGGGGAGGGGTTGAGTCCCATCCTCATTTACCGGCAGAGGTGGTACCTTTCAGAGCAGCAGTGTCTTTTACTGCTCTCTTATCACTATTATCAAGGAATGAAGCTGTGCTCTAAAACAAAACAACCTTGTTTTTTGCAAATCTATCAGTATGCCGTGGGGTGTTCCTCTTTATTGTTAGTCTTGTGCCACTTGCAGCCATCTGAGCCCAGCTGGACAGTAAAATGTGAACGTTCTGAGCCAGGTGAAATTGCCCCAGCGTTATTAAAATGGTTTTATTTGTGTGAATGCTTCTGTTTTCTCTGACTATATGGAGATTCCTACTAAGACATGAAATTGTTCTTGCTGTTTTTGGAGATTGTCATTAACTGTCTGAAAACATTTGTTTCCTAATACTCTGAGTATTAAGTTTTTTCTCTGAAAAATGTGGAGTTACAGCACTAAGCAAGTGGAACGTGTGTGTGTAGGTGTGAATGTAAGTACTGCCTGTGTCATTAGGCAATAGGTGAAGGATTCTAAAAGCCATGTGGATGTTGGTGCTCTGCTCTGCAGTTTGTACTAACTACACTGTGCCTCTTGCTAATGGAGACAAAGCCTCAGAGAGTTCTGTTCAGCTAACGCAGGAGTCTAGGGTAGAAACTTTGAATGTTTATTTAGAATTGCAGGTGGTATTGGGACTTGTTTCAGAACACATTTTTCTCCAGCTGGTTGTTTTGGTTAGTTGAACATTTGAATGCAGATGTAGTTGCTTTTTGGGAAAGGGTTTTCCCCTTTCTCTTAAGTGCTAATTTCTGTCATCTTTGAGGTTCTTAGATGAAAGAAATTGAGACTATATGCATATATAAAAATCTTTTCAGTCTCCCTGTGTATACTGAATTCCTGTTATGGCTCTTAAGACTTAGTTCTAACCTCTAAACCTCTAAAAATGGGAGAGGTGTAGTGGAAGAAAATTCTGCCTTAATTGTAACATACCTGACTGGCAGTGTTAAGGTATTTTTAAGTGGAATAGTTATATACAGTCAGATGAGTTTGTTTCCTTGGCAGAGGTAATTCAAAATCTGACAAATAGGGTGGAGGAAGTGACAACAGAAAAAAATATAACAGCCAGGCTATGACACTTCTCCTGCTGTTGCTAATCTGCTGGAGATTCAGTCCTACAAG
>WKFP01014742.1:808288-924564 GCA_011057875.1 Pterocles orientalis
TTTTTTTTTTTTTTTTTTTTTTCCCCCGAACACGGTGATTTCCATACTGGTTATAGGGAACTGAACAAGGATTTGGTCATTGCACATGGAGTGACTTGGTTTGTGCACAGATTTGTGAGTGAGAAATGGGTTTTGTTTTGATTTTGCTTTTTATTTTTCATTTAAGGAATTGTACTGTTCTAACCGCATTTTGTCGTCTGTCTGGGTTTATGGGAGGTAATGGGAAGGGAGAAGGAAATGTCAGCATTTCCTGTATCCTGTTATCTTGTGCTTTTTGTGGATGCTGAATTAACTATGCACTGAAAATTCACTAACATTTGGATTATATTTTGATTTACTGTAATTACAGATTATTTACTAAAAGCCCAGAACTATGCAGCACTTTTCCAGATGCAAGTCTCCATGGCACTCAGTTAAAGACTTTCCTACAAAGGACTCTACTCTCTTGTGTTGCCTTAAGCTTTGTTTTCACAATGTCAGAGTTCTCTGTTGATGAGATATTGCAACACTGGAGAAATTGCTTGGGTTGGGGGGGGGTTCTGATCGTCACAGGGACTGGAATGTACATGTGCTATGTGAATTGTTTGGCCTGAAACTTAGGTTCTGGAATACAAGCAATTTAGAAATTGTCACTGTAAATGTAGGAATAAAGTGTTGCATGGGTGTAAACTACGCCGCTGTAGAATTGCGTGACTTACGCACCGATTTCATCACTCGTGGCATCCCAGGTTGAATATTCATGATACATATTTAAAGAGCATTTTTTTTTGGAAGAAAGATAGGTATTGCTTAAATGCAGTACTTAAAAATGAAAAGTAGGATAATATATTAGACTGATCGGGTGTACTCTGTTATGAAGAACTCAGATATATGACATGCAATCCCCTCTAACTTGAGGACTGTCAGTTTGCACAAGTTTTTAAATGTGCAATGAGGCCAGAAGTGGATGTTTTGCAGTAACTTTTGTCTCCAATTAAAGTCAGTTTATTTGAAAATCTTTGGGGCAGAGTTATAGAGTGTTGAATTCTGATGATATTTTGTACTGGGTTTTCAAATATTCTTGAATTGCTCTCATTAAAGGACTAACTAATAGCATAGTGCAAGCGTTTGTTTTGTGGAGAAGAAAAAAAATAAAAAGAACCAAAGTCCTGAAGGTATTGCTGTATTTTTCTTCTGAAATATTGGTACCAGGTTTGGCAGATGAAGTATAGAATTATTTGGGGGAGAAGAGAGACATATCTAATATCGGCACTGTCTCTGTTTTACAGGTGTTACTGTGAGCAGTTGTCAATGAATGGTTTCCAGACATGATGGCCGACCAGCCGCCTCCATTAGAAGCTACGCCGATACTGAATGAAGTGCCACTTCTACCTCACATGGTTAATGGGGACAGCATACAACAGGCAAGGAAATCCGTTATGCCTTCATACAAGTCATGTAATACTGTGCCAGCGGTGATATTAGGGAGGTTGACATCCAAGCATGCTGTAGAAAACAGATCAGGTAGAAAAACTATTTGTTGGACAAGTTGTATGATGGCTGAAAGAGGACCGGGCTTGAAATAAAGCAGCTGCGATACAGATTTGTAAAGGTAGAAAAGCATGTGGTTCTCAGCACTGGCATCATCAGTAAAACAGAAGGACAGATATAGAGAGGAAGAAAATAATTCGACATTCATATGGTTGAAATGTGAAAAGATGACAAATGAAAAGGAATATTTGTTACAGGCATGTAAGTGCTTTGAAATTAAACTACAAAATCAAAGGATAAAAGGAAAAATATCCAGATTTAATAAAACATGAATGTTTTAGAAAGCTTGTCTTAAAACTCGTGTGAAATAATCAGTACAGATTAGCAAGTGGCTGCAGTGCTCTAAACCAAGAAGTCTATTGCAGGGCAATGCAGAGGAGAGGAAAGACCTTGGCTTCCTGATATTAAGTGTCTTCATTAATAATTACAGTGCAGTGGTGAAACCTGAGTATATTTAGTTGAAACATTAGAATTTTATTGGACATAACCCTTCAGAAGTACCTAGTTTGATTAGAAATACGGGCAAAAGTGAGCACAAGCGTGTAGAAGTTGTCAGTAAACGTGAATTTACTGTTTGGCAGTAGAAGCTGAGTGCCTTGCATGACAAATACTGAGATATCTTCTCATCATTTGGAGATAAGACTTTCCAGCCTGGGCTGTTACAGGATTCTATGATAACAAAACATAAATTTGAAGGCTTTTTGTGCCTGGAGTTGCATAATCATTTTGTTGAAGCAAGAGACAAAACTCTGCCCATTACTTTGATCAGTGTGTAACTTCAAATGTCTGACAGTAATTGAAATAGGAATTAAGGGTTAAGCCAGAAGTGAAAGTTGCGTAAAAGTTTCCGGAGGGTAACTGTCGTGTGAAATGATCGTGAAGAGTGACGGTGAAGACCTCGGCGTGTTTGAATGCACCGTGGATAAACAGGGTACAGCAAAACAACCATGAATCGCTGAGGGTCTGATAGACTGTAAATGCTGAAATGTTTTAAATGAGATGTTGTTTCCGTGTAATTGTTAGAGATGGGGAAGGATTGTAGTATACTTGTGAAAACAGCCTTTGTTTTAAATACACGTACTCTGCTTTTTTCCTTGGACTCTGGAGATGAAAGTACAGTGACTGTGTTTTGAAATAAGTAAAGCTGTAGAGTCTCTAAGCAAGTTCTGAAGTTCTGGCATTAGCAACATGAAATTTTAGACACCGACCAGCTATGAGGTTATTCAGTAGCTAGTGTTTCGTGTTACACAAGGAAAGGAGATCAAGTAGATCTGATTGGAGATGATGGCCATCGTTTTGTTTGGATAGCATGCGTTGATATAGATCAGTGTGCAGAACACTAGTGTGTATTGAATGACCCAAATGAACGTGACAAGCGTTGAAACTTTTGGAAGCTGGTGGAGACTGTTTGCAATCAGGTGAGGTTAAAAAAAAAAAGTTGGATCTTGGAGATATGTCTTGGAGATGTGTGGGGAAATGGCATTTGAAGAGTAGACTTTGAAGCCAGAGTCTCCAAGACTTATAATTGAATTACATTGGAAATAACAAATCTGTAATTATTTTGCTGCCGGTGCCATAGTGGATAGGCTAATGATAGGGTGTTGTACGTGGTTTTGTTGTCAGAAATAAAACTTGTGCTGTTTGAGCAATCAACAGATGCAGCACACCCCGTTCATCAGTGTCATTTCACATACAGTAAAAGTTGGAAGTTTCTGGAAGAGTTTCTTGTTCTGAAAAAAACTTCAGCAATGGAAAGCATGTGACTAAGGAATAAAAGCAAACTCCTGACCAGTGCGTTGAAATAGCTGCCAAAGTGTTGGTGCCACTGGTCCTGCAGTGGTTACAGGGGACACCCGAAGGTGTTGATGTTACTGTGACTCCTAGCACTAGTCTGGCGTCTAACTCGGCTTAGATTGACTCGTTAGAAACACTCCAGCTTCCTGGAAATTTTCCTTGGTGGAAGGTAGATGGGACTGCATTTGCTTCATTAATTACAGTGAGTCATTCCTGTAAGACATTGCCCCGTGCGTTCCTGAAATTCCAGTCTCTGAACTGCTCTGCAGCCCTGTGATTGCACCGCTGAGTTCCGTTAATCGTTTCCTGAACTGTTTGTGAGAACTTCAGCTAATTGAAACCTGGTTCCGAAGATCTGACACATTTCAGAGGCTCTGAATTTCTGACAGGATCCCTTTCCTGCCTCTGGATTTTCTTGCCCTCGAAGATGAGATGTGCTGTGAGGTTTAATACCAGCCTGTGGAGCCCTGTCCCCTGCTAGTGTCCGTCCCCAGCAGCTGTGGTTCGCAGCAGACCTTGTGTTTCCTGGTTCTTTGTGTTCTGGCACATCCCCAACCCGTTAGTGTCATTTTTCTTTAAACAATTGACATCCTTTCCCTCTCTTTAGTCCTAGAAACTCTGTAGCATTGAAGTAATAAATATTTATTTCTATACTGAAATGACAGATCTGCTTCAGTTGCAGTGTTTTAATTATGCCATTTTTTAAAGGGTTATCTGTCATCTGTCCTTCTCATGGAACTGTAATAAATATTGCTGGCTGGTTTGGGGGGGTTTGGTGTTCTACTGATGTCCAGAAGCAACTCGGGTACCTGAAGTAAAATTCTCCTGTACTGTGGCCTCACTGGAGCAGGGTCTGTGTTCATTTGTGCTTCTGCATCCCCTGTTAACAAATAAAAGCTGAGATTAATGTAACAGTGTGCAAAAGCTGCGAAAATCAGTGTTAAACAGCAGATGCATGTGAACCTCCGTCTCTTTCTGCGCAGAAGTCGCACACTCTCGTGTAGAGGGAGAGAGAAGCAGGAGACGTAAGCTGTAACTCCAGGAAACATGGGTGTGTTTGCACTCATTCTCTTGTACGTTAGCTGGAGAAATGCGCTTTGGTTAATGCCAGCGTAAGCTCCTTGGCAAACTCTTCGGAAAAGAGTAGTCAGAGGAGTTGCTCCAAATGCAAAGGTTGAATGAGGAACCACAGGATCTTTTCAAGTCCCGTTCTTTTCAGTGATCTTTTTATTAATAACCAATAGAATAGAATAGAGGTGTGCTTAAATCTGGAGCTGCAATGAAATGGGAGGAATTATAAGCATCTTGGAAGCCTGAAATTATTTTGATTACTAGAAAGATAACCTAGAAAATTAGCAGCAATTAGTGTTTAGGTAGAGTAGTCAGGTTATCGTAAGGAGTGACTGGTTTAGCTGTGATCCTTTAGGAAAAGGTCTGCCAAGGGATGGATAAAGGCTGCCAGTGGAAGTCAGCAGCGTTGCACTGTTTCCAAAAAAAGGCAAATAAAAATCCCCAAAGGATTTGTGTACAGGGTATGGCATCTAAATCCCAGAAAACAAGCTTTCTTTTATTGGTGCTTTATTCATTATTTCATTGATGGCCGAGGCATCGAGTAAGGGTTCGGGCTGAGGCAGGGAGTGTTGGAGTTAGATGGTGAAATCTGTAACGATGAGGATAGTACAAATCTATTTGATTCCCATTTTCACCTTGGCCTTCCCTCTTTGTGTGCTAGCTGGCAGCAGGGTGGAATTTTGCCTGTAACTGAAGTTCTAACATGGCCAAACCTCTCGTTTTTCTGAAGAATTAGACCTGTACCTATGTAATACAGTAGAATCTCACTGTAAAATTCTTGTAGTAATGTTGTCACGTTGCAATAAAACTGCAGCACGGCTGCCAGTATTTTACAACGAGCAGAAGGAGGTGATTGTTTGTGTTACCCGCACACGGGCAACAATGCTGTAGGCTGCCTGAGGAATCATTCTGGCAGATGTCCACGCTGATTAGAGTGGAAGCGAATGCGATCACGTCCAAATTGACCTGCAGAACCTCGCTGTTGGCTGTATTTCTTCAGCTACGGGATTGCACAAACATGTGGGCAAGCACACCTCATCTTGCAGGAGCTGTAGAGCCCAGCTGGTGGGCACGACCTGCTTTACCACCTCCTTCACCCTGAGAGGACTGCCTGCTTGATAGCATCGGAGAATATACTGGCAAAACAGCATGCTTTCAATGAAAAAATATGGAAAATATAGCAAAGCATTCTGCCAGTTTGTCCCTGAAACTGAAATAATCTCATAGACAAAGCTTAGAAAGCACAGTGGATTTTGAGTAATTTATTGGTTAAGTGAAAGAAGAAAAAGCAGTGTGAAAATACTGAAAATAAAAATGTAGTTAATTATTTCAAGTGTATCATGGGAAGCACTTTTGGTAGGAATCAGAGAAAAATACTGATTTTGCGAAACTAATGATCTTATGTCAAAATATTGAGAAATTTCATTCTACCCATCAGGGTGTCTTATCTTGCTTTTTTACTCTCGAAGGTTGCCAGAGCTGTATTATTTTAATCTAAGATGTGGGTATAAGGAAGAGATGGGGTGTTTTTTCTCTCCCCCAGGTGATTTCTAAAATTAAAAAAAAACCCACCTCTTTTGTGTTTTGTTTTCTACAGGTTATTCTTGTACAGGTAAACCCAGGTGAAACATTTACAATTACAACTGAAGATGGACACATTCAATGTATTCAAGGTAAATGAAAAACCGAAGTACTGAATCCAAATATTTTTTTTATTTTACAAATATCACAGAATTTTACTGCCAGTATTTGTTTCTGTAATGTCAAATGTGGCTTTGTGTGTTCTGCAATGTAATAAATCAGATTTTTCAGTTTGTACTGAAAGCACAAATGAGACAGCAGTGGGAAATTGCCAAGATTCCCTGCATCTCTGCTGCTGTTTTATCAAAGGCTGGCATCTCCACTGTGTTTGTAATCATCCTTGAGTAACTGCCTGCTCAGAACCTTAACACATGAATTTACAGGGGATTTAGCCCACGCTGATCTAACCAACTTTAGCAGACGCTGTGCGACCTCGCTTTGCTGTAAGGTAGTGCACTGGCAGTCTGCTGATGTTGTGGGAGGCATTGCTACCCTCTGTGCGTGCCTACAAACTGCTTTTTACCTCCTGGGTAGGTGACAGAACTGCAAAGCTGAGGCGGGTCAAAATATCTCCAGTTGAATTTATCAGTACTTCTGTGTTTGGAATATTTTTCACCATTTCCAATTATGTTATAGAAAATGTGTCCTTTCTGCTTTCATCAAATCCCAGACAGGAATATTTTCTTTCAGCTTGATGTGAAAATAATATCATTTTGTTTAAAAAAAAAAAAGCTGGTAGACCAGCTGTCAGCATTACTGTGGTGCCAATGTTGTTGCTATGGACTTTTAACTGTGTCACAAAATAAGAACTAAAATTTATCTATGCTGGCTTGTGTACAATTAAAGATATTCTGTTGGCTCTATAAACATGGTGGTTGGGATTAATCTAATCTGTGTTTTTTGTAGAATAGATGTACAGCCATACCTGCATTCAGCAATATTCACTAAAATTGTGGATGCTTCCTGAAAGTTATTCAATCATATTTAATGTGTATTTTGAATGTGAAAATGAGCTATCCATCCGTGGCATAAATTATAATAGTTATTTTTCTTATGGAAACTTGGTACAGTCACTTTTTTATTTTTTAAACTCACAGTCCTGATTATTTTTCTCCCCTAATTGACTTTTTAGTTGGATATTTTAAACCTTGCTTATAAATCTGCTTGTTGAAAAGTAGTTCCATAAATACCGAGTTGGATGCAGCTCCTGGCTTTTCAGGCACCAAAGTGAGCCACTGCCTTTGAAAAAAAAAACAAAAAACAAAAAGGTGTCTCAAGTTTGTAAAAGCCTCGTTTGTTAAAAAGCGGCACCTTGTTACTTCTCAGGTCCAGCACATGTTCCTATGATGTCACCAAATGGTTCTATGCCACCTATATTTGTGCCTCCCGGTTACGTATCTCAGGTAAACCTTCATTTATTCTTGTGTTGCGGTATGGTTGTGGGTGTGGCTCTCTAACAGTGAGGCTATTGATTGTTTTATCTGCAGCAGCTCTTCAAAGCATTTCTCACACTTTTTCAACTGTTTGACTTTACCGTAGGCTCTGTCACCTTCTGTTCACTCAGTCAAATCTGATGTAGTTTCCAGGGTTTGTTCTTAATCACACTACTCGGCAGTAAAAGATTACTTTTGGTAAGATAGTCGATGGCTCTGAGTTGGCTGGCTGCCGAGCACCATTAACAGGATCCACATCCCAATTTTCCTTCAGCCCTGTTTTCAGGGTGAAAGTAGGTGTCTGGGGGATAGGAGCAACCACGGCTGACCGCGGGCTGCTGAGCGTCAGAGGACTGATGAGCCCAGCCGGTGCTTAGCTCTGCGGGAAACTGCCCGGTGGGAACATAGCTGGGGGCAGCAGCGGAACTGAGCCTGTCTCACGCATACTGTGGCTATGAGGCTCGTGCTTCTGGGTCATAGACCAGTATCGTTCTCTCTTTCATCCTTTAGGTCTTTTTTTTTTATATTTTTGTCCTGGACTGTGTAAGAGATTTCTCTGTAATGTCTTCTAATTCAGATTTTGCTATTCTGATATAACTCTGTTCTCAAAGTTTTCAATGCCCCTTTCTTTCCCAGCTCTGATCTCCTTGACATTCAGCAAAACACTGCTGTTAGAGCCGAAGTGTGAGGAGGAGTGTTAATGCTGGTGACATGTGCCTGTGAAATGAGCAGAACTCTGGGCTTCTCTCCCAGCTTTCCTTTTCCATTCTCACTGACTTTCCACTCCTCCGCGTTGTGAAGTCCTTACTGATCAGACCTGCGTGTGGCATTTGGACTGTTATCAGAGAGATTTGATGTTACCAGTTTGACTTACTTTTAAATAAATGCATTTTTAAGGGGAAGTAATTAAAACCAAATGTTTAAATGAGACAGGCTAGGCTTCTCATTTTCTAGAGATGTTCAAAATTCGGAGTTTTCTGAGCAGGCTTGAAAACCTTGTCACTGTGTGTTCTTGAGTTCCTCAGGCAGTGCTCTTTTTGCATACAGCTGCCTCTGCAGTTTCTGCTTCTGCTATTTACATAGGTACTTTCATGCAGACCCTGAAGAAAGATCCCCCAGGTGATTTATGCATTGATATGACATTGAGTCTTCAGTGCAAACAGTGTACAAAGCACTGGCAAGTGCTGAGGTGTACAAACTGAAAAATACGTTTGTTCCATGTTTGCTGTCACGTGAAACTAGGGAAGTTTGTTTTGGTTTGTTTTCCTTTTGTCATTATGACAGAGATAGACAGGTTTGAAACCAGCTTTAAATTGGAGCTTGAATTACTTTATGAGACTTTAACTGCCTGGCAGAGCCCAGAGATAAGTTCTGTTGGTTTCTGCCGAAGTGGAATGAAGCCGTTCAGCAGCAACATAGCAACTCCAGACTGTAAAATCATGTCAAAGTCTTACTGCGTGAATGTATCCCTTCTACCCGGAACTGTGCCATGTGTTCCTGCTTAATAAATACATAAAATAGAGTTAACATAGCCTTCAAAACGTGCTGTGAGTTTTGATTTATGTATGTTCTAGCGTGTGTTACAACATTATGCAGTGGAATGGAGTGCAAGTGGTGTATTCAGTTCTGTTGATGAACCAAAAAGCCCCCCACGTTGTTTCTGGAACAAAGCATATTCAGTGTAAGCTTAGTCTTAAGTGACTTCTTATAATTTTTCTCTTCTATTTAAAGCCTGTTAAGCATTGCCAATAACACAGCTGACTCCGGGGCCGTCTCACAGCTGAACTTTGTCGTAGCAGTTTGTGAGTGGACACGTTCTATTCCCCTGCAGAAGAACAGTTTCTCGTTAGTTTGCCCTGTCTTTGGCTGAGGGGCTTTTCAAATGTACTTCTGGCGTAAGCAGTATTTCAACATCCGTAATGCCGTCTTGGCCAAGTAGGAAATGCTGCAGTGATTTCTTATAGCCAAACTAAACATGCTTTAAGAGAGGATCTTGAAGGAACTACCAGGATAAAACACATGGCCTGCTTTTGTGTAAGTGCTTTCTGAAAATGCCTGAAAATATAAATTTTTAGGAACGGAGGGCTACATAAATCAGTTGAAATCTTCTAAGAGCAGGTTTTATTTTGCATTATTTACTTCATGGATTGCATTAAAAAAATATTTTTTTAATCTTAATTTTGTATGCCAGCCTTCAGCTGGAATGCGCCCCCCCCCTTGCATCTGTGGATGATAATTTCTGTTGGCTGCATCATTCATCTCTTACTACTGAAGCCCTGTAAGGCCCTGTCTAATAGCATTTGTAATTTGCATTTTTAAGTGCAACTCAGAGGAGATGACTGACGTAGAAGGAAGGAAGCATAGAGCTGCAGACTAATTTTAAACCATTCTAAGAAAAATGCCTGGTTTTCCTACTAAGACTTGGTTACTTTTGAAGTGTCAGTTTGCCTTCAATATTGAACATTTTTCTATTGTTGATTTTTTTTTCCAATTACATTGCTCGTACCTTTTTAATTTTTGGTATTAAATTAATTGATTTGTTGTCTGCCTTTAAATAGGATTTAATACAATCTAGTTTGCTTCTGAGTCAGACTTTTCATTAGACACAGTCTGAATTTTATGCCAAGGGACTTGTGCATTGTGGCAGAAGAAACAAACTGGAATATGAGCAGGTGATTCCTCTGACGGTCCACTCAGGAGCCTTTGACCCCATCAGAACTGTAGGTGCTGAAAACTCAATCCCTCAGATGAGCAGAGAGGACTGTGACCACAGAATGGCAACGAGTCAGTGCGGGTGTCCCCTGTGCTACAAACCCTCCCTGCAGAAAGGGCCCTGTCCACCTCAGCTCCTGCAAAGACGAGACTAAACTGGGCGTTGTTTTACTTCAGTGTTGTCATTGTTTAATACGTCTTCTTGTGAATCCTGCTCCGGTTGTGTTTTCTGACCTTGTCTTCTAAAACCTGTGTTCTGTCCCAAGTCTCTTCTCAGTGTTAAGATTTAGAGAAGTGTTATTGTATAAAACCTTAACATATTTTAGATTTACTGTGGGTAAAGCAATGCGCTGAGATACTAATGCATTTCACGCTGGCAGAATTAGGCTCCAGAAGGAGTCTAGATATTGCCAGTTTAGGACGCACGCTTAGAAGTGTGCATGTGCGTACATATGGATGTGCTGCCTTAGCATCTCGTTATCCTAGAGTTCAGACACACAGACAGCATCCTTGTCTGAATTTTCTTAGCCTGTGGCAAACATGAAATACTTTTGACATTTGAGTTGGGCTGGATCACAGTAGAAGTCAGAGCTGAGTTGTAACGCTTTGTACTTGCCATGGGCTAGGAACGTGTGCGCAGACGTGTACCGCAGATCAGAGGGCAGGCAGCGACTTGTGCCGGCGGATGTGGGCTCAAGCGGTTCTTCTGACTGTAATTACATGTACACCCTGATCAATTCACAGTACTTGTTTAAAAGAATACATACGTTATTTATAAATTATAGATTGCTTAGCACTTTGGTGTGTGAGGCTCAACTTCTTAAAACCGACTGCCTCAAACTCCAGTTTCTTCCAGTTACACATGCTGGGTTTCCACTGGGATTCAATTTGGTGTGTATATCCCTGGCTGTTGGATTTTGCCTTAGAGATGCTTTATTCATAAAAATTCTGTATTAAATAGTCAATATTTGTAAGACTGTTGTACTAACTTTTAATTTCTTATGTTGCGTGACAGGTGGTGGAAGAAAATGGAGTTCGTAAAGTGGTGGTACTGCCACACTCGGCTGAATTCCATCCTTCCATGCATCCTCCTCCTCCTCCTCCGCATGTGCCGCATTACATGCACCATCACCATGCTTTGCTTCCCCACCCGCCTCACCCAGTGTACCCTCCGGTTCCTGGGACGGGAGAGCTGCCGCCACAGTTCATTCACCAGCATCCGCCACCACACGTTTATCAAGAACAAGGTGAGAACACAGGTGATGTTTAAATACACGAGAATGCCTTTCACTCGGTGCATCTAGGTTGAGAGAGCCGAGTTCTGGTGGTAGCTTTCACACATTTCTGTGATTTCAGTGCTAGTTATTAGACTTCCTGAGCCTTCTGTGTGTCTATGGGGTGTCTTAAAATCCACTTGGGTCTCATGGAGCCTGGTCTGAGGGCACTTTGCATGAGCAAAATATGATTGTATGAAGTCGAAATCTTCTGTTGTTCTGTTTTTAAGGATTTAATGCAAGAGCAGTAACTCAGAAGTGTTCTGATACTGTGTATGGTTTTCATTGATCTGTATTTTTGTTACTGTAAATGTCACAATGTTTGCTTCTAACTTTCTCTAAAACTGTGCTCTCCCAAACTGCTGTGGTTTGTCACAGCCTTTTGAAAATGCATTTAATTTGCCATATTAATGTATTTTTTTTGGCTAGACAGAGTCCAAATACCATGGAAATTAAATAAAACTAATGTGTGTAAACCAAAACCCATAGTAACCTATGTTGGAGGGTGAGGTGCAAGTCCACTCTATATTAAAAAACTGAATGAAGCAGTACTTTTGTGGAGGATTGGGATCACTGCTGAATTAAACCAGGCTGTAAGCGTTATTATATAAGCAAGCATTTAACACAGCAAGAAATTAGACTATGTAAGACCATTCACTGTCTCTCTCAAGCTTAAGTTGGTACTCAAGCTATTTCTGCTTATGGCTAGGGTAAAATTTTCGGTAGCACCCAAGGTCTGCTTTAAAAAGTTAGTTTGGATACTAAATTTGCTTATACTTTTTTGAAAATGTGACTATATGGCTATGTCAGGGGAGAAGGGCAAATGTGAGTCATAATCTTGAGCGGCGAAGAAAAGAGAATGGCCTGAAGAATTACATTTAAAAAAAGGGGGGGGAGGGGGAAGAAAAACCCTAAACTCAGCAAGTGATCAAAAATAATGTTTAAGAAAAAATAATCGGCAATTTGGATGTGGATTAAATAGGAAAAATGGAAATTTGCAGATATTTTGTATATCTTACTGTACTATTTAACTAACGTTGCCAGCATTTCAAAACAAGAGTTAAACGTCCAGGCACATTCTCCTACTCCCTGATCTTCATGCTCGTGCGCTGATTTGAGCCCAATCCATAAACTCTTTACCAGGCGAGGTTCCTTCAGCCTTGTGAGGCTCTGCCAGTCAGCAGTGCCGTATGTGCATGTTCCTTGTCTGTTGCTCTGCTGCCCAGAGACACCTGAGCATCAGCTGTGAAACTCCTCGGGACTTCACAGATGCACCAAAATTTACCTGAGCCACGCAGCTCCATGCGTCTACAGCCTGCCAAAGCAAGCACAGTGAAGTTCCATGGGTTTTCAAGTTTTGGTTTTACTGTAGTTACTCTTCTAACTTACAGAGCATTTCTCAGATGTCTAATAAATGTACCGAATGGTGAAATGAGTTCTTCTTTCTTTGTAGAACCTCGTTCTCATGGAAGGACAAACTTCATTCAGCGAGATGAGAGGAGTCTGAAAATGCAGGAACACCTGAAGAAGAGACTAAAGGACAGACAAGCTAGTGGTCATACTAACAATAAACTTAACAGTCCTCCCTCTTCACCACATAAAGTTGTTAATTCTTCCAGTGCAACAATTCAGAATGGAAATGGAAAGGGCCAGCAAGGGGCAGGAGGACCACTAAAGCAGAAGCAGATAGGAAAAACAAAGGGCAGTCCCGATGCAGACATGGGAGGTAGGTAGCATTGAAAGAATAAAAAAGAATCTGTATTCTTACAGAAGATGGTACAAGTTCATTGCAAAATAGTTTCTGAAAAAAAAATTAACCCGTGAATTTATTTGGCTATTCAGAGTTAGAGAAAGCCTGAAATACTTTATGTTTGAGGGGTTTTTTCCCTCTAGAAATAATATTAATTCTTCATTTGAGATTTATTAAATAAGATCTTCAGGAAGATTTTTAACCCCTTTCTTTACCTTCTCTGACCTGGGACTGATCAGTATTCCAAGTGGGGATGACCTGTGGGTACTTACAGAAAAAACTCCTGGTGTCGTTCTTTGTGGTACTCCTCAGATACCCAGGAGTTACCGAGCACTTCACAAAACAGGAGGATTTGAGCACCTGTCTGCCCAGGCTGCTGTTTGGTCAGTTGTAATTTCAGTTCAGTGCATTACGTTGCTCAAATGAATGAGTTTTTTTAATCGCTTATGGCTATTTACTTGCGTACTAAAATACCTTGTGTACGACATTTTTGTCTTTCTCATTGATTTGAAACAGCGTTGCTGAAAGATAGTTTCTCCTCATGATTCTGTAAATGATCTGTGCATCTTTTAGTGTTTTGAGTGTGTCTTAAATTAAGTGTCTTGTTATACTGCAAAGTCTAGTCCTCATCTGTGTCACTAACTCTTTGGTTACAGAAATAAAAAATAAATCTGACTTTATATCTTGGGAAGTAGATAGGTGGGAGCTTTTATCCAACTTGTTTTACGGGTGAAAAATATACTTGATTAAAGATTTGTCTTAATGGACATTTATTGGGGGAGGAGGTTTATTTGTGGGCAGCGTAATATCCTGAATTGTTTGATGTGGGTGTTCGTAAAATAGGGAATCGGTTTCCAGATGTAACCCTTTTGGAACATGTAGGTATTTTTAGTGAGCAGCGTAGGTCAGGCTTCTTCCACAGAATGCCTAAACCGAGTGTTTTGCAACAGAAGTTCAAGGAAGGCACATACAATAGAGAGATAAGATCTTATTGTCATTTTTTAACACCTTTCATTTTTGGAGGAATGTTTTTGTGTTGTCAAAGCAAACCCATTTATGCTCAGATTAGGAAAATATACCCTTTGTGCAGGATGTACTAAAAGGGTTTTTGTAACACTGTTAGTTTTGGATAGTTCATGTTTCTACCCCTCACACAGCCAAAACAAACAGGGGAAATGAACTCTGCACAATAAGTACTATTGTTAAACTCTTAATGAGGTGAACTCCATCTTGTGGTGGCATTTTTGTAACAGCCTGCTTTACTCCTGGGGTTTTCAGTAATCTGTTTTGTATTTGAAATTTCAGAATCTGACACAGAATCCAAGAAATGTGATATTCACTTGAGCATTGGCAAGCCAGTCGTAAGTATTATCCTTCAAATACCGTTATTTTCTGTGCATATGCTTTCTATAAAATAACATGCATCTTATTGATCTGTTTTTCTTTTTTTCTTAATGGTTTATTTTTATAATAGAGAAAATGTATTTTAGTTGCCAGAATTTATAGCTGAGAAAGGGCAACTATGCTATAGAAACCCACTTTTTCTCGACTTGGTTTCCCAGTCTGTAACCCGTGAGCATATCCACCCTTGAAGTTGGCTAGTCTGAGAGAGCTTTAGCACCCTGCATACAAAGAGCCTCTAAACTACTGGAAGCCTGTCCACTCTTGGAACCATCCTTCCTTCAGCATAGAGGATTTGAGAATACTGGGAATAGAATTTACAAAAACAGATTGTCTTTTTATGTTATGTTTAGAAATTGGAGCAAATAGTTGAGTATTTGCAGACTTACTGAGGAGGTTGGAGTCTGGTGACATGAACTAAAATGTCTAAAGACTAAAACCACACTGATATTTTAGATCTTGAGCGTGCTTAATGAAACTCTTCTTTGCATTATCTGTACAGTAAGCATGGGGTGGATTCTTTTGCTCCAGCTATCTAGCTGTTCCTTGATACAGTAATATATTCACTGCTGCTTCTGATGTCCGTACTTAATGCTAGCGGAAGGCTGTGTTGACTTTGTCAGAGAAAATTTGGAGTATGAGAATTAAGCAGCAAAAAACTTAGACTGAAAATTTTAGTTGTGAGTAAAGTCAGAGCCTCTTGCTATTGTGTGGCTTAGTGGTTAAATATAAAGATGACATGAAGAGAGTTGTTCGAAACGTGGGCCATCTGACTGTGCCTAAATAGAGATCTGGTGTCAGTGTTCAAGACTCCAAATCTGCAATTTTGCTCCACGAGTGATGCAAACAGTGCAGGTGAAATAGAAATTTTCTCCTCATACACTGAGAGAATGTGGTTTGTCTGTACGTTTGTGTAGTACATCCTTTAATGTGATATTTGGGAAATGAAAAGAGGAAATAGTTTAAATTCAAATAATGACTCAGTATTCCCGCTACAAAGGTAAAGAATTCCTCCAGTGAGGAACTTCATAGGCAAACTAGCGACACCATGTTATTGACTAATATACCTTTTATTACAGAAAGCAAACTTACTTGCATTATTTATGCTTTTAATAGGTTTCTGATATACAAGCAAGATCAGCCGTTCTGTCCTGGAATCTCCCAGTTAGTTCACAGAATGGAGAGAGCCATAGTCATAGTCCAGCAGCATTTACATTTGAAGTAGCAATATCCAACAGTGGTAAAAATGGAAAATTTAAATCTGTCTATGTGTAAGTTTAGTTTCTTCCTTTAAGCACAATACCGATGTTTAAAAACATTAACCCCTCAGCAATCTCTCTATCAGGAGCTGTTTGTTGACTTGCAGACCTACCTACTTCACGTGAAATAAATTTTAAGTTAATATCGCTAAGAGTTACATGGACAATGGAAAACGTGAAAATTAAATGTGTGCTACATGGTTTTGCTTTTCAATAAGCTTTTATCCTTTAAAGTGTAAGGAAGAGCTGTAACGCTTTTTTTTTTTTTACCTTTTCACAGTGGGGAAGAATTAACAATTACACTTCCTGATCTCAGACCAGCAACTGATTATCATGCCAGGTAGGTTTCTGGGAATGAAATATTTAATGCTTTTGTTGATATGATAATTAATGCCCCTGTCTGCTGAAACGTGGAATGCTCATAGGGTTCTTGTGCTAGGGGCATCAGTTCCTAGAACCGGGAGCGACATCATAAACTCACTTTTTTATTATTTCTTCCTGAATGAAAAGGCCTGAAACTGCTGGTTTAGAATCAGTGATTTGAAAGAAGAGCGATGGGGCACTTGTTTTGCTACAACACGAGCGGGCTGGTCGTGTTGCTGTAGCTGCTGCTTGCGATTCAACGCATTTCTAAAGCTGACAACGCTGTCCTTAAATTGTCCAGTGCTAATGCAATAGCAACATCATTCATTGTCCTTTGTTCAGAGTTTCAGCAACCAGCAGTTCCATCAAAGAATCCATTTCAGAATTGGTGAGTTTCACTACAGAAAGCTGTGAGCCAGACTCTCCAGCTGCACCGAAGCTGATTAACAGAACCAAGAACAGCCTGAGTCTGCAGTGGAAGGTAAGCAGTCGGATGTGTTCACCCCTGGTATGTTTAAATTAGCTTTGTCAATAATTTAGTGTGTACTGTAGGTGTTGGCTTTTCAGTTGCTCACTTAAGACTGATAGCTGAAATCGTGATTGTTTCTTCCCCTTCCTTTCAACACCTAGTTTCTTGCGTGCAGCTGTAGCGTGGTGGGGCTGGTCGCAGGTCTCCAAGTATGAAGTATTCAGCAGGAAAGTTCTCTTCCGAACTGGCAGCATAGGAAAAGAAAGAGCACTTAGATTTTCACTTGGAGTTCCTGGGTGATAAATAGCTATAACTTAACCAGAGGTCTCATTCTGCCCACCTCATAGGGAGTTTCTTTGGCTAGTTTGTGGATTTCGCTTTCTGAATCTGACTCCTGAATATATATGGTATCTGTGAAGACTTGTTGGTGACTGTTTTATTGTCTTTTCATGTTTTTCTTATGACTACAGTTATACCTGGAAAAATGGTTTATAGCTAAATGACTTTAATTAAACTATTTTTATGACCTGTACTCAGAAAGTAAAGGTTGTTTCCGATTTGTATGTCATAACAAATGCAAATGTTGCTCAGACAGCTGGTGAACACACAGTACAAGGACACAACGAAAAAAAAACCTGTAAGAATATCATTTGCATCATTCACAAAATAAAACTATTCATATGTTCATATTCTAAGCTATCAGAATTAATAGAAGCAGTATAGCAGCCTGGAGAGCCATCGGGAACGAGGAATTAAACTAGTTAAACGAGCTGCTAGTTTTGACCCTTTCTAACTCCCTTCACCGAATACGAGTGTCTGTGCCCGCAGCAGAGTTCCAGATTATCACAAGTGTGTTTGTGGAAGAAGAGGGCTGTTGTGTATGCCTACTGCAGAGTCCTTTCAGCTCTAGACTAAACATTTTGTTTTAAAAGGCAGCTGGAATATATTATATTCAATTGTTAAAATGTTTTTTTAATGTGCAAAAATATTTATAAAAGTACAACCATTTGATTTTAACTTCTTCCATTCTTTCTTTATTTTCAGTCCTCAAATGACAATGGTTCCAAAATAACTAATTTTCTTTTAGAATGGGATGAGGTAAGACCTTTTCTAGTGCAAAAAAAAAAAACATAATGACATCTGTAGACCAATTATACTTAAAAATACCTTTTACTTAGGTACATGAGCTATTTTCAGTGCAAGTGTCCAGACAGTTTTAAAGGGACAAGCCAGTTAAAAAAGCTTAAATCAAATGACCAGTATTGCAGCAGTTCCAGTAGACAGTCCTTTCAGATCCTTAAAACTCCCTCATCTGCTTCTTGTCATTCAGAGCATCATTAATTCCTGTGCCCTCTTTAACGGGGTGAGCATTTGGCTTTTATCTTTGGTAACTGTTACAAATATCCCTCAGCTTTGAATTTCTTACTGAAATGTATTCCAAAGTAATAAAAAAACTTCAAAACTGTGTTTTATTTTCAGTTGCACTCACTTATTACCATTTTGTCAAATCTCCAGTGCCAAAAAATCAACAGGGATCTCAATCCAAATATGTCTTTGTTATCAAGAGTGCTCAGGATTACTATCAGGCGTATACTCAGTATGGCCCTGATGACATTGGCTTTTTATGTTCTTCAGACTTACTGGTGTGTTTTTAATTATTATCAAATTAGTGAAATGAAATTTAGGAAGATTTAGAGTGAAGTTGACTTTAGCAGGGAGCGTACAGTCCCTATGCAAAAAGTGACTCAGATTGTTCTCACTTTTTTACAGGGGAAGAATGGACCTTTCAAAGAATGCTACTACGGGCATCTGAAGCAGTATAAACTCACCAAACTCTCTCCTTCTACAAAATATTCGCTCAGATTAGCTGCTAAAAATGATATCGGAATGAGGTAACGAACACAGTGCATCATATCGATTTATTTTCTTATCAGCTACGTCTGCTGTTGTTAATATTTTTTTTTAATACTTTTCCAGTGGATTCAGTGAGACAGTGACATATTATACAGCTGGAATCGTCCCCCCAGCCCCATCGCCCCCAGTGCTGGTTGAAGCAGGAGTGACCTGGCTGTCGGTGAAGTGGAGCCCACCGAACGGCGTATCTTCAGATGACTCGCTCACTTACAGTTTAGACATGGAAGAAGAAGGTTCTGTAAGTGCTGGGTTTTGTTCGATGTGTCAGAGCCTGATAGGCTGCAGTGCTTTAAGAAAAATATTCACTCTGTATTTTACTATCAAATAAAATGATTGGAAAGTGTGGCATGGATTCATGCAACAGAGATGAAGTTCAAGCTAAAAAAAAAAAAGGATCAGTCTGATCTGGTTTTTGTTTTATCATGGAAAACTAGTGACTGCGTTTGTTCTTATTTTCCCTCCTTCCCAGGGTTATGGCTTCCAGCCGCAGTACAATGGAGATGAACTCTCATGCACTTTAAGGAATCTTAGGAGGAGTACATCCTATAAGTTTAGGGTTTGTACTATGTTTTGTTTCTAATTGAATTATGACTGCACGCTTTTCTGGAGTTTCAGCATTTTCATACAGCTAAGAGAGGCAGCAGAAAATTACCTGCAGTACTTTTGTTATAAGAAGTTTTGGTGAAATCATAATACAAATCAGATTTTTCTTGCACTACGTAATTTTATTTTCTTATAAATTGTTGTCTTTTCTGTTTGTTTTTTGGTTTTGTTTTTGGGGGGGGGGGGGTTTTGCATGGAAGAACTTTATAAATCAGCAGGATATTACTTGTAAGTTTGATTATATATTCCATTCGTTCCTGAAACAGCTCTTTGCCTACAACAGTGAAGGAAAAAGTAGCCCTAGTGAGGTGGTAGAACACAGCACCAATCCTGACAAACCGGGACCACCGAGTAAACCAAATGTCAAGGGCAAGATCCATTCGCACAGTGTGAAAGTTACGTGGGGTAGGTTACCTGTTGTTAACCCTGTCCTTGGGTGCTGCTTACACGCTCGTGTACGTACAGTCACTAATGCAGATGGAAAAACAGAGGCAAACTCGGGCTAATTAGCTGTCTCTGCAGGTATCGTTATTGAGGGATAAATACTTAACATTACCAAAAAATTGCAACTTGCTGTGTTTTGGGGCTGTAGTACAAAAGTAATGTTTTTCTTTATCCATTTTAGAGAAACTGTCAATGCTATTGGCAGTTGTAGCAGCCTCTGGATTTACTGTGATGCTTAAATAATTTTCCTGTGCTCTTAAAAAAAAAAAGATACCTGAAATTGGCAGTATTTTCATAGTTACTCCTCCTGGCATAATCACAATTAACAATAGAAAAAATATTGTTCTGGAAAACGTATTGTGAACAGTTTTCTGTTTCTGTCTGAATTGAGCTTTCTGCTTGAATGTGTCCTATGATGAATGAATGTTCTCTGAAAAAGCTGGTAACAGAATAATGCATTATTTTTAAATCTTCTAGAATTTATTTTAAGATGTTGATTTCTTTCAGAACCACCCAAAGATAATGGAGGAACAGACATTACTAAATACTTTTTGGAAATCTCGGAAACATCAGTTGGTAAGCAATCATCGTTAAGTACTAATTCAGTGTACTGATCCGCTGCTCATTGTTCTTGCAATTACTGTTCCCTTTTCACATACGTATCTTGTGTTATACATGTTCTCTGCATAATTGATCATTCAAATGTTGATTCTGGGGGCTTGACTATCTTCTTAATAATTGTGTAAGATAATTATCAAGGTTGATTTTTGAAGAAATTTTGTCATATAAAGAATTTTCTTTCTTTCCTCAGGAAGTAAATGGGACACCATATACAGTGGTTCCCAGAGAGAACATGTGTGTGATCATCTGAAGCCTGGCACTTCGTACAGATTGAGAGTTTATTGCGTCAGTAAAGGTGGAGAAAGCCAGGTGGGGAAAAACGAGAATAAATTTTCTTCTGAAAAGCATTTCTATTTTTTCATGAAATGTTGTTTTGTGTTTCCCCGTCTAAAATAATACGTATCGCTGCTAGGCTTCTGATGTTATGACTGTTACGACATCAGCTGTTCCTCCTGGACCGTGTCAAGCTCCGTGCCTGGCAGGCAAAGCTAAGCCCAAGGAAATCACTTTACAGTGGGGTAAGCTCCAGTGTTTCTGAGCAAAATATTTTCCTGCTTTTAAATGTCAGAACAAAAATGCAAAATCTGTAGAAATTTTCAAAGGGAAAAAAAAATACATAGATGTAGTCCATGTCCATAGTTTTGTTGTTTGTTTTTTTTTTATTTTAAGACCAAAGCTTACTAACAGCCTCTGGTTTGGAGATGTGTGCATGTCCAACAGTGTGGTGAGGCTTAAGCAGATGGAAATGTATTCAGTCAGAAAGCTTGCTGACTGCCTGGTTACTGGCGTGTTTGGCAGTTCAAAAATTAACCCTCCTTATTTTTAACTTGGTAAAGGAGATAATAAAAAATTAATGAAGATGCACTGGGTGTTTTGAAGGAAATATGTGGAAAATATCTGAAAAAAATTGATGAAGGCCACCTTAACCTAACCTATCTGTATCTGAGGGGGAAAAGTGCAAGCTTCATACAGTGTTTCTGCTTAGATGATGAAAGCCTGCAGCCTGGCTTTTAGAATGCATCTGACTCAGCTTTTAGCTTGAGAAGGCCAGTTAGAAACTATTTAAAAGAAAAAGTGGCTTGTGAAAATAATAGGGGAAAAAAAAATTCTCTTTTTATTTCCTAGGCCCACCATCTGTGGATGGAGGTTCCGACGTTACAGAGTATGTTGTAGAGATGGCAAACTCGGAACAAGATGAACGCAGACAAGTGTATCAGGGTCCAGCATCTGAATGTGTAGTGAACAGTCTGCTTCCAGGGAGAACGTATTGCTTCTGGATACGAGCAGCAAATAAAGTTGGGGTAACCACTGTGCTAATGAGATTTTTTTTTTTTTTTTTTTTTTACACAAGAGAGAGTAATGATACTATTGTCTTACAAGCCTGATGATATTAGAGTTCTGTTGAAGAAGCAAAATTTCTTCCAGCATAAAAACACGATTTAAAGAAGATTCAATAAATTAGGGCTGCAGGAAGTCCCCCACTAAGGGGGTGTTCACTGGCTGTGTTGCATTTCTGCCGTTGTTTACTGGATTACTGTCAGCACCTCAGGTAACGAGTCCAAAGTTAGTGCTGGACATTTTTCTGACTACTTTCTTTGACGGCAGTGTAAGCCCCGTGTTTCTGGCTGTGAACAACCACCGAATGTTTATGCCTTAGACTGTGGGAACAGTATTGTGTAGAGAGGGGTGTGTTCCAATAATGCCAGGTTTGAAGAAGGTTGGGATAAATGTTGGTTGCATAAAAGTCTTTCTGAAACAGGACCCAGCTGCTTCTAGAAGCCAGATCCTGGCTACAGGGCAAGGAGGAGTTACAAAACCAGAGCAGTGGGAGTTAGTGGGAGGATTACAGAGGTCCTGGAGGCACGGGGCCAGTTTATAAACTACCTGAAAGGAATTTTAAACGCAGCTGTGAAACTAACCACCAAACTCTTCTATTTATTTCTCTATCAAGTTAAAAATAATTTCTCCAGCTCATACACTTGCACATCGGTTTTTGCTTTGCTGCTGTCTGTGTTCATGCAGTTGTGTTTTCTTGCAGTTTGGCCCTCACTCGGACAAAGCAGAGATCTCCACTGCTCCAGGACCCCCCGATCAATGTTGCAAACCCCTGATAACTTGTAAAAGTGCAACTTGTGTTGTAGTTTCGTGGGAGGTAGGTTTTAATGATTTTTGATAATACACAAATTAATATTTGGCTTTTAGAATTGTAGCGACACATGTCTGATACACGAAATGGAAGAAACAACAACTGGAGAGGTGGAATATTTTAAGCACATTTCTTCATAGAGCTATAGGTTGGTTTTGTAAATTTTGCCAACTATTTATCTCTTAAACCCACAGAGTCCTGCCTGCAACGGAGCAGAAATCAGCGAGTACAGACTGGAGTGGGGACAGGTGGAAGGATCAATGCATATCATTTACACGGGCCCTTGCCAGAGCTATGAAGTAAAAGGTCTCACACCTGCAACCACATATTATTGCAGAGTACAGGTATGAAAAGCCTTTTGTTTTGTGTTACTAAGCAAATGAACAAGCACGTACAGTTTGAAGGAAAACTCCAGCTAGAGATGAATAAAGTTACATACTGCCACCTACTAATGCAGTATAGGAGGTAATTGGTAAAAATGCTTTCCCTTCTTCCCTGTCCCTCCTAACTGCATGTTTCTAGAAAGGAAATTTATATCTGGCGTTGCATTAAATACCAGACATTTTGCCATATTTACATTTTATTTGGGAGATTTTCCATTCTCTTCCAAGTTGCTTTTAATGACCTGCAAAAGGAAGGATGAGAGATGTGACTATCCAGTTAGCAAAAAGCAGATTTGGTAAACGACACCTGGTCACTCTTTCAGGCTGTGAACGTCGCTGGAGTTGGGTTGTTTGGCGAGACCGGTGTGGTGACAACCCCTGCGTCAGTGCCTGCAGCAGTGTCCGTACTGCATTTACTTGAAGAAGATCAAATGGAAATTTATTTTCCTTTGTCAACGTGCCTTGCAATTCAATGGGAAGAACCCTGTTGTCATGGCTCAGAGATCACTGGATATAATATAGAATATGGGGAAAAGCAGCTTGTAACTGTCGGAAGAAATACAAGCCATGTTCTTGAGAATCTGCTGCCTGACACTCTGTACAGGTAATAATTAATCGTTTTACTCTGAAACCACATTTGTAGGATTTTCAGTCCGTAGCTTTGAGGGTGGTGTTTTAAATTTTTAGCGCAATTTCTCCTTCGGCTTCCAGACTATTTGCCTAATCCACTCTGCAATTAAAAAAAAAAATAATTTGTCATAACCAGAATCAAACTGTGATGTTTTAACTGCAAGAGTTCTGATTGCCATGTTAAGATTAACATTCTGTCTCAAAGCCAAGGCTTTATTCTAAGTTTTCTGGGTTTAGAATTTTTTATTCTGAAGCAATGGATATAATGGGAGGATCAGTATCTTCAGAAGAGGATGAACGTACAGGTAAGAGTCAAGTAGCTGTTCCTGTGTTGCACGTTTAGTCTTGGTTAGAGCTTAGTTCAGATGATGGATCTTCAGTGTCAGTGGGAGGCAAACGGTTCGGGTTAACGCAGAGGACCTGGGCGCTTGTTCACTGAACAGAATAAACCTGAACAATACTGAGAAACACCGAAGCTTCATTATGTTGAAAACAACGTAATTATGTTGACGTGTTTTGAAGCAGATTATTTTTATAGTTCATTTCTAACTGCATTTTAATTGCCTTATTGTTTGGAGTTACGTTCTTTACAAATTTTAACTCTTGCTCTATTACCTAGCATTTTTCAGGACCTCGGTAAATTAACCGTATAGCTGCTCTCACATTTCTAGAATTCGAATACAGGCCATAAACAGCTTTGGAGTTGGTCCTTTCAGTCATTCCATTAAAGCCAAAACGAAACCACTACCTCCTGACCCTCCTCATCTTGAATGCGTGGTCTTCAGCTACCAGAGCCTTAAACTTAAATGGGGTGAAGGTCCCAGCAGAGCTTTAATTACCAACCCTACACAATTCAACTTGCAGATGGAGGACAGGTTTGGCAGGTAAGGTCATCAGAACGTGGAGGATATTGTCACTTTACAACTTCACATCAAGTTGTTAAGACATTTTCAGTACTCTTTCTTCTGTTTGCACTAGTAAGTCATCTGGGCTTCCCAAATTTGCCCCTTAGTTTGCATGTGTGCATCCCATCTTCCAACCAGGAGTGCAGTTAATAGCTGTCGCACTAGTGTTGACTTGTAAACAGTAAATACGAAGGAAGATGGTACGAAATTACTGTTTATGTTGTCAGGTTTTTTTATTTTTTGGAAATTCTAAAATGAAGTCCAGTTTGCATATAAGAAACAGGGGGTTGACAGCTGTTCTTTAGCTTGAAATTGCGACTTATCTGGTACACACAGGGTGTCCTCTGGATTCGAATGAAGAGTTTGGTCATGGAGTTTCAGTGTAGCCTGTGTCTGCCTGTGGCTTAGTGCCTGGGCAGGGCGGGTGAGTGCTTGGTGAACGTCACTTCAGGCTTCCACCAGTACGAACGGTGTGTGTCGCTCATTTAACGCCCATCACGAGCTGCTGATGACAACAGCGGAGCTCAAACTGCCTGACACCTGCTGTGCACACACCTAGGAACCTGCGGCACCCAGAACGTATTGTCGCTCTTTTGTACTTAAGTTAGAGATCAAAGTGCTCCGCTGATGATGTTGACATACACACTTGTGATTACAGAATAATTCCAATTTGTACGTATTCTCTGTTTTCTGCAGGTTTGTGACTGTTTATAATGGTCCTTGTCATACCTACAAGGTACAGCGGCTCAGCGAATCCACTACGTACTATTTTAAAATCCAGGCATATAACGATGCTGGAGAGGGAGAGTTTTCTGAAGTTTACGCTTTCACTACAACTAAGTCTCCACCCGCATCTCTTAAAGGTGAGCTTACACTGCCCTAGAAACTTCTGCAGGCTACTCACCTCTACTAGATTGAGTGCTACAGCCTGCCTCTCCTCCCAGCCCAGCATCTTTCCAGGGCCGTTGTGGGACAGAAACAAGCTGTGATGGCCTTTGTCTTGGTAAAAGAAAGGGCTCTACAGGTGCAGGACCAGCATGTGGCCCTCTCCTGCACCGTAGCTCTCCCACCCCTGACAAGGAGGATTTCTTCTGCTTTTCCAACTGGAAAGTCATTTTTCAGGGTTATATATCCTTTGATATAATCAAATGAGAACACAAATAATTCCTCTGATCTTCACCTTCTAATGTGAACATTAAAGATGGCCGTTAGAGAGGGTCACTCTGAAGATCTGAATGCTAATTACCTGCAAGAAAATTGGTTGACTCAAGATGTTCTTTCAGCTCTGGAGGAGATACAAGGACATAAATGCTGTTTTCTCGAATGATTTGAAAGTGGTTGCTCATCTGTACGAGCACTAGACATGAGAAGCTTATCTTGTCAGCTTGAAAAGTGTCACCTACAAATGTTACAGTGATAATTTTTTAAGCTTATGAAATACAGCAAAGAGAAAGAAAGACTGAAACAAATTTTAATTGTTAGAGTATTGGAATGACAGTTACATCTACAACTTTAACCTTGAGCTTTTAGATTTACACTGCCCAGACGTTAGAACTGAAACATTTTCAATAGAAAATGTACAAAAGCAAAGCATACCTTAGGCCAGAGTGAGAAAGATTCTTTGTTGTTACTGCAATTAGTGCCCATTTGCTACATTAACTGTGAAAATGAGTCACTGTGATAATTGGTGATTTTGGCCACTTCCTTCTGATTGAAAAAACAAGAACATTTGTAGAGACCGATGTTCTCTTTTTTCTAAAAGGCCAACAAATCGCTTTTTTTCTAGCACCCAAAGCAAATCAGCTGGATGAAAACACTTATGAAATCACATGGGAACCTTTGCAGCCGATGAAAGGAGATTCCATTGTTTACATCCTTCAGCTTGCTGCTGGGAGAGAGTTCGATCAGGTACCTTTTCTTTAACATCACAAATTGGGGGGGGTACTTTGAAAAAATATTGCATAAAAAGATGTCTGTATTTGAAGGCTCAAATTCTGTTTGGTGGTGCTAGTGGCAGGGACACTTTTCGTTTCAGCAAGGGATTAATTTTACAGTCCTGGCTTCCAGGGTGCTGCATTCTGTGTCTCGGTCAGTTCCTCTCAATGAGGCTTCAAGTTGGACAGCTTCCAGGACAACATCCTGCTGTTCTGCCTGTTCGCGCCGTTGAAGGTTGCCCCAGGTTACAGATCATAAAGTTTCAGTTGCCTGTTGACCCTTTGCTTCTGCTGTAAAGGGAAATGGCTGTGAAGGCAGACTTGAGAGTCATGGGGAGAACTGGTTATCTAGAAGTGGGTTAACACTGGTTTATCCTGTTCTCCCAGCCCTTCCCTTGGCTCTTTTGATCCATAACATCTTCTGGCCTGTGCCGTGACTGCCTTTGTTAGTTACGGACAGCTCCTGCCCCACGGTTGTGAGGGAGCTATACAGAACAATAGTTGTGCAGAACGATTTTTTTTTTTCTGAGCTTCACAATCTAGGTCTGTCAGTGTGGGGCATAGCAGGAAGTTTGGGATTATTCACCAGAAAATGAACCGTAAGTTCTTCAGAAATCTATTCTGAGATTTTATTAAGTGGACTCGAAGAACTTCAGGCAGTGTCCGGCGCTGCAGGTGCTCCTAAAGCAGAATGGAAAGTATCGTGTACTGGTTTTGAGAGGAATCCCATGTGAAGTGATTCTCCCTTCTTCTGACCAGGTATACAAGGGACCAGAGACTTCCTTCCGTCTCACAAGCTTGCAGACAAACTGTGAATATCGGCTCAGAGTCTGCGCTGGCCGTCAGTCCCAAGACTCTACTGGATCCCAGGAACTGTATGGACCTTACAGTCCCAGTACAGTGTTCTCATCTCAGAAACAAGAGCTGGTTCCAGCCTGTGCTGATCTGACGACGGAGCTGGCAGAGACTAAGAAGACATTACGTGAAGAGCGCTTCATCGCTATCGTTCTTCTCTGCGGATTCGCAGTGGTTGCGATTTTATTCGCTGTTGTTATTCAGTACTTTGTAATCAAGTAGACGAGAGCCTGCTCAGTACTCAGCTTTTTGTACAGAAGCTATTTCGGGTATTTATGGTTAGTTCTAATGAAAATCCTAGCTGGAAATGTGTAGTTACATGCATTTCCACTTTTGCTGCTGGCTAACAGTGAGGCTGGGTTGGCAGATCCTTTCCAAATACTGAACACAGATTTCTTGTAGAAAGGGTAATCCTGGGTCCTCTGTAATCAGGGTTAGCTGTTAATAAAACAGCAAAAAAAAAAAAAAACAAAACCAGCCTTATCGTGCACACCGGTGTCTGTGCACGCTCTCCCTCTCTCCAAATTCCAAGCGGGGCCCTTTGGCTGGTTAGAGAGAGAAGGCATGAACAGAACGAGTCCTTTTCCAGTACAGCTAGAGCAGTGGTAGTCGATCCGCAGTGTTTAATCAGGTATCGTCGTAGTTTGGTATACATGAAATACAGCAGCACAAATGCTTAAGCTTAGAGCAGAACTGTATTGCAGAACATTACTAGAGCATACCACATTTAGTATGCTGTAGAAGGAAAGCAGAATATTGACTTTGACTTAGCGATATTACTACTTTACAGTTATTTTTTAATATTTCGGATTCAGTAATAATCATTTCAAGTGTTAAAAAGTAGAGGGTGCCAGCATTTTTTCGAATTTTAATCAAAATGCTAGACGAAAGGCGAGCAGGAGGCAATGGCCGTACCGCGATGGCGTTCGTGCGGCACATCGCAGCGAAGGCCCCTGTCGTATTGTACATTTCTGAATGAAATGCTTTCTGCTGTTGGGGAGCAGCTGTTGGCCCAATCCACATTTCACTCTCAGTGCCTGAGAGAAAAGTAATTTCCTGTGCTTCTGAGGAAATCCTTGCCGTGTTTTCAGAAAAAGCACAGGTATTGTCTTTAAGGAGAAAGAGTGCATTTATGATAAATGTTACACTATTTGGCTCAAACTGAGCAAATGTTTTTGTACTATTATTAACCTAAAAAAAAAAATAAAAAAAGTTCAAACTGCTTTTGGATGCCCTTCTAACTTAATCTGAATTATCAAATTGTACATGAAAGAACTCTTTTTAGATAACATTTATACGATGTTTTAAATGACTTGCTATCCCAGTGGTAGCAGCTTCACATTCCATTGTTTTCTAGATGGGAATGTTCAGCCTGCTATGAGCTTTTCCGAAACTCGTCCTCTTTGTCTGGGGGGTGGTTTGTTTTTTTTGTGGACACTGTGCACTACATGTGACTGTTCCTGTTAAATCTGCTTGCAAATACCTAAAGATGAGTCTGACAGCTGTCTTCTTTGTATCGAATGTTTTGAAAGCCGGAACTCATAAATTTCAACCGTGTTTCAGAATGGGTCTTCCCAATAGCGTTTGGAATATGCCACGGAAAGGTAGAGTTAGCGTATTTTGCAAAGACTTCGGCTACACTTTCTGTACATCAGAGCGATGCACTTGGACGTGGAATGTTGGGTGTGATAGTGCTACAGGCGAAGTATTTCCAGTAATTAATCACTTTAAGGGTCTTTCTCCTATGGCAGTTGATGAATAATGTTGCGTTATAGTTTGAGGCATTGTGTTGTATTTCAGATGTGGAAAACCTAAATTATGACATAGTATCGCTTAATACTCTTCCAAGTAGATTTATGGTGCAATCTGAAATTAATCTTTTCAAAATGTACTCATCATTTTGTACTCTATTTATTTTGATTAAAAGTCCTGGAAAATGTATGTTTGAATGTATTGTTCTACTTGTAGCAGAACTTTAAGTTAATCGTTTATTATATCATAGAAATCTCTCCCTCCAGTGTTGGAAAGAGTTTTATACAGATATTAGTCTTTAGTTTGCAGAAGAGTTTACAATCTGTCTTTATTTCTCTTCATAGTCTACTTTTAGCAAATAAGACAAATCTCTGTTGCCAAAGGGTTATTTCTTTAACTCTTAGAACGAAGTTTGTAGAGATTTATTTGGCAATAATATTTCTGATCATTTTAAAAGATAAATTAGGATTGCAGAGTAAATACTAACAAGTCGTGACTCCTAAAACGTGAAAGAAAATTCTTTTGTAACTGCCACAAAACGTTCACGTTTCCAGAAGGTATCCGTGAAAGCCTACCGCAGTACAGATCTCCCATCAGCTGTTATCCATTCCAGAACCATGTACCCTCGTGGCATTAATGTGTTAGGTATCTTCAGTTCTTCTTATATTGTCATTTTGAGATATCTCAAACTTATGTTAAAGCTGCCATGCATTGTATTACTAAATTGTAACTATCAAATAGATAATATATTTAATACAGCCAATAAATAATACAAATGTATTCAAATTTGACTGCAGGGTTGTGTGTGGTTTTTTTTTCTGGATTTTAGTCTTACTCAGGAGCCGTTGTTTGTGTAGAGCGTAATTTAAGCTGAAGAAGCATGTTTAGCGTTTTTACTAAGTGTCATTGAGAGTTGTCTTCATTTTTCTTCCAGAAAGGCTCTTTTATTTGTGGGAATTACAGAATCATTAAGGTTGGAAAGGACCTCAAGGATCATGTCTTCAAAATGAGACAGTCTGACTGTTAGCCTTGGTTTACTTTCCGCTTCAGAAAAGATCAGAGATGATGAGCTGGAAAGCGCCAGGGCTGGGGAGGTGAGCAGAAAAGGGGCCAGCGCCAGGGAAAACGCCAGGGAAGGCTCTGGGAAGCTGGAGGTTAACTGCACACAGCTGGGGACAGAGGGGACACTTGGCACTGGAGAGTGCACATCCTGCTCAGCTCACCAGCAGGATCTGTCCTGCCACGGTCCTCGGAAATTCCTCCATAACCCAAGAACTGGGCGCTCGCAGAAGTGAGCGGGGTACCCACTATGAAATGAACCTCCTCTCTTCTTCTCCAGGCTCTGCTCTCTGCAGTTTGTCTTGTCTGAAGGACTAGTCAAAAGGCAGCGCTTGTAGAGCCAAACAGTGGGATTTGGGCTCGAAAGGGCCGGGCCGAGCACAGTTGCTGCATTGTGCTGACAGAGCCTCAGTTCTAACATTGGGGGGAATTCTGCTGCCGTTTCCAAGAGCTGGAAGCATTGGCTGTGTTTTTTTTCTTTTTCCCCCAAGAGATTGAGGCACCGCAACACGTCAGAAAAGCAGTCCATGTGCCAAGGCTGTACTTTGCTGCACCTTAAACGCCTCTACAAAACCAGCCCAATGCTTAACTGTGCGTTGGTGATGTAAATGATGCACCCTGAGCAGAGCTCAGCCCCGGCCGGCGCATGCTCACACGGGCTGAACAGTGTGTGGCTGTCGTCCCTATTTCTTTGAGCAGATTGCTCCCAGCTGGGAGACAGTTGTCTTTGATGAATATCCTCAGTTCAGCGGTGGCAGACAGAGGAGACAGCGCTCAGCCTGGCCACGCCGTGACCCAGTTTCCTGTTTTGCACGGCTGAAAGAAACCCCAGCGTCTGGGCAGAGATGAAGGGTGACCGCTCTTTCATTTGGCCGATGCGCGGTACCCACAGCCCACTGAACGCAGGCATTCACCCGTGCCCCAGAGGGCTGCTGCTGGGCAGGAAGCTTTCACAGCCAGGCAGAGCTGCTCCAGCTCAGCTTCCCGCACCGGAGGCATTTGTGGCCTCGGGGACAAATATCTCCCGTGTGGAAACTGGCTCTCTGTGTTGTCTCCTCACCGCTGGTTTCCAGGCAGAAACGCTGCAGTAGCCGCGGCTCTTGGTTGTGCTGCTCAGTCTGGAAAGTCACCTCTGCGCAGCAGCGTTGGTGGGGAAGGCGGTCACAGCACGGCAGGAGATCCAGGGGGGCAGAAGGGTCTTTGTCTGCTTTTGGGGGTAAACCCACAGCCTTTTGGCAGTACAAAGTATCTTGCTTTTTTCTGCATCGGGAATAAATGGCAGTGATGGCAGACAGCCCAGTGATGCCAAGTTGCATCCTGACCCACAGCCTGCATCCACTCTGAGGTGGAAGAGCTCCCCTCCCCCTCTTCCCTAAAACAACGGGGAAAAAAGTGGGTTTTGTTTGTTGTCTAAGGTCAGTGTCTGGAATTCATCCTCCGTTCCCTCCTCGCAGGATGTTTTTGTGTAATACACTCTGACTCATAAAAGTCAAATGACTTGGCCTCTAACGCTACGCTGCTTCCAGCCAAAGAGCCTCATCCGAGGCCCTCTGGCCGCCTGCCCCTCCAGCGCTGGCACCGGGGTGTTCCAGCTCCTCCAGCCACCGCCGCCGCCGCAGGGCTGCCTCTGCCCCCCGCCAGGGCGAGGCTGGTGCCCCCATCACGGGCACACCCACAGCGTGGGGGCCAGTACATCCACGCAGGGGCCACGGCAGATTGGAAAGCTGCCTGTACAGCAAGGCAGGCTGAGTGTGCAGCTGCAGGTGTTCAACATCCTCCTCGGTGTGGATGAGAAGCAGAAAGGGTGTCTCGCTGCTGCTGGACGCTCAGCAGGGCGTTCCGGGCGTGAACCGGAGGGACCGCAAGCTAACGGCTGTTCTCTCCCTGCTCTCAGGGAGGCTGGCTGCTCTCCCCTCGCTTCGCTTGGGCCGCTGCGGTTGGGACAACACTGCTGCAGCTTCTGGCTGCTGTCCATCCCCTGCTGGACAACATCACAAGAAAACTAATTTTTTTTTTTTTTTTTGGTTCTGTTTAGCCTCAGAAGGCAAGAGAGAAACTCTCGATGAGACTCGCGGGCAATGCCAGGAAAACAGGCTGGCAAAGGCCGCGCCGGTTTGTGGTGACCCTGGGAAGGCTGCCGGCCGGCCAGCGGCCCTCAGCGCCCGTACCGAAGCCAAACTCCTGCTCCCCGGGCGGCGTTAGGCTTTGCTGTAGCAGGGACAGCGCTGTGCCCTCGGGTGTCCCTTTGTCTCCACAATTATTTTCATTAAAAGGCATTTTTTGCACCAGAAGAATGTACAAAGCGGGGTCACAGCCCAGTGCCACCCAGCACCGGCCTGGCGGGGGAGAGGGCTCAGGGCTCGCTCCAGGGACCTGAGGCCTGTGTCCCGCACCCCGGGAAGGGGCGGACGGGCGGGCACCGAGCCCGGTTTGTTCCGCGGCTGCTAAAGGCCCGCAGGCCCCGCTCGCCCTGGCACCGGCGGGTGGAACCGCCGCGTAGAACCGCCGCGTCCCGCCGCCACCGCCCTCCCGGCCGCCGTAGCCGCCCGGTCACGGGACCGGAAGCGGCCGCTCGGAGCGAGGGGGAGCGATGGAGGCGGCCAAGATGGCGTCGCCGAAGAGCGCGCCCAAGGACGCGCAGGTATGGCGGGGGGGGCTCGGGGCGGGCGGGGCCGCTTGGCGGAGCTGAGCCCTGCCCCTCCGGCCCGCAGGTGATGGCGCAGATCCTGAAGGACATGGGCATCACGGAGTACGAGCCGCGGGTCATCAACCAGATGCTGGAGTTCGCCTACAGTGAGCGGCGGGGCCGGGCCGGGGCTGTGGGCTCGGGGGGCAGAGTGTCCCCGGGGTCCCTGTGTGCGGGGCTGTGGGCCCGGGGGGGAGAGGGGACGCTGCCCGCAGCCGTGTCCCCAGGGGTCCCTATGTGCGCCGGTTTCCGGGCTCTCGCCCAGCCCTGAGGAGAGGCCCGGCTGTTCCAAGGGTACGTGACAACCATCCTGGAGGATGCGAAGATTTACTCGAGCCACGCAAAGAAAGCCAGCGTGGACGCGGATGACGTGAGGCTGGCCATCCAGTGCCGCACAGACCAGGCCTTCACCTCCCCGCCGCCCAGAGACGTACGTACAGCGCGCGCGGGGCCTGGGTAACGGCACCGCTGGGGAAGGGCTCGGGGGACGGTAACCGTGTCTCTCCAGTTCCTGTTAGACATCGCGAGGCAGAAGAACCAGACGCCGTTGCCGTTGATCAAGCCTTATTCCGGCCCCAGGCTCCCACCGGACAGGTACTGCCTGACAGCGCCCAACTACCGCCTGAAGTCCCTGCAGAAGAAGGTGAGGGCTCTGGGGAGGGGAGGGCTCACCTGCTGCCCACGTTGTTTATCAGCAGTGTTGGTGGGGTTAGAATTTCCACACCTCTGAAGGATGCGGGTGGGCAAATGCTGACCCCATGCGCGCCAGAACAGCGCTTGAAACTGGGTCGGTGGTCTGCATCTCTAGGAATTTGCATCTCTTCTTATTGCTGGTTAGTTTCAAATTAAAAAATGCGTCTGTGAGTGTTTTTAGGGGTAAGGCAAAATTGTTGAGTCGAATATCAGCAAAAGTAAGGCTTTAGTGTCGGTATTAAAGGGTATGTTGTACTTATACCGTAGTTGTTTCTGCTTTAGAGGGAAGAGGAAAGATTTACTTTGCTTCCTGGAAAATACTGAGTGTCTCTGTATGTAGGATTTCTTATTTGTTTCTGCTCTTTTAAAGAAGGAATTTTGAAAGTTGAGCTTAAGGCTCAGGTATTGCCCCGGGGCATGCATTGGAGCTGGCTGTCGAGGAGAATAACTGTTCATTAAAATGTTCAAGTGATTCTTTCCGGCAGAAGCTGACCCAGCTGACCTGAGCGCTGTTGGCCAGCTGCATGCTGAGCTTTGGCGTTATGTCCCGTCCAGGAGCTCTGCGGCTTGCGCCGGTGATGTTCACACCACAAAGAGTTTGAGAAGTTCTGCATTGGAACGTGTTATTGCTGTGAAATAGGCTCGCTGGGGTTTTGGAGGAAGAACCATTTCTTTTTCTCATGTTCAGAGCCGTTCATTTCTAACGGAATGTTAAACTGAACGTTCTCTCCCGGCAGGTCTCTTCCTCGGCAGGAAGAATAACCGTCCCTCGCCTGAGCGTCGGTGCTGTGAGCAGCAGGCCCAGCACTCCCACTTTAGGTAGGAAACAGCTCCCTCGGGGTTTCCCATCTTGATTTTACGGAGGAAAGAAGTAATGAGGAGTAATTTAAAGCACACTTCAATCCCTAAGGACATGGTGGTGCCACCTGGCCTTGGTATCATTTGACACCTTAACTAACAGCATCAGAAAAATCAGATTTATTGTGATCTTTGATACATATATACGTTACTGACCTTCTATATTTTTATTCCTGTATTTGTGCTAACTTCTATGTGTGAAGAGACTATTCAAGAGCCTGAACTAAGTTTTGAGTTTTTCCTTGTTGTAAGCCCTACACTGAACTACAAATAGCACTAAATAAAATCCATTTTTAAAGGTTCATGAAGTTTATGACCGAGCACACGCACTTCTGTTGTAGTGTGTGTCTTTGTTGCTTAGAATTTTATAAGCCTTGAGGAAATGTGCAGTTCTGCCTGAAAATCTCACTCAGTATGTTCCTGTGTATTCCCACTGCTTTGAAAATAATAGCTTCCCCTTTGAAAGCAAGTTTATGAGTGGAAATAGATTTTTATATATATATATATTTCTTTATCTCTTGATGGAGTTCTTTTGCATTTCAGGCACGCCTTCAGCACAAACAGTGGCTGTCTCAACCAAAGTGGGCACCCCGGTGTCGCTGACCGGGCAGAGGTTCACCGTGCAGATCCCGTCCTCTCAGGCAGCCGTCAAGTCAGGTACGACACCGGCCGGAAAGAGCAGCTCCACTTCTTGGTGTTCTTTTTAGCAAAATGGAAATTAATTTGTAGTAATCATGGGAAATTGCTTCACCTCTTCTGTTTTTTAATCCTGCTAATTGTTTACACCGTTACTGCCGCCTCTGTGCTCGCGCGCTCTTCCATGCTCACCCTGCCAGCCCTCTGCTCTCTTCTGTGCTTTGCTCTCAGGATCATTCCGGGGTTGTCAGCCCAGAATATTCCACTGGGATGTTTCTTCATTAGGCTGGAAGTTCTCTTTCAGTGGGGGAAAATTAACCATCATTTTTTTTTTCAAGCTTTTTATCGAATTAACTTCTTCTTTGTTTTTCCACAGCCACACCAACTACTCCAACAGTTCAGAATGTTCTAATTAATCCTTCGTTAATTGGACCAAAGAACATTCTTATTACGACGAATATGGTATCATCACAGAATACATCCAATGAAGCAAATCCCTTGAAAAGGAAGCACGAGGACGATGACGACTATGACAACTTGTGAAGAGACTCTCTGGTCCCCTTCCATTCCCCGGTGATTCACATTGAGGCTGTCGGGGGTTTTGCCAAGAATTCTTTGTCAGCGGTGTTAGAGCGTGTAAATACTGTTAGTACGCAGTTGGGTGTAGAGTGAGAGAGAGATCATTGCCTGTGGAAAGAGGAAAAAGCGACTCATCTTTCCCTGCAGCCCGTGGTGCCTTTTGCCCCTCAGCAGTGAGGGTCAGCTCTGGTCACTGTTACACAGGAGAACACTCGTCACATCTCTTCCCTCGCCTCGTTTCTAACAGATCTGTCTGTGTCCCTGAGGCTTGCTGGGCCAGCTGGCGCTCGTGCTGCCCCAGGCCAAGTAAAAATCATTTTCAGGAAACACAGGGTGGTATGAGAGAGAGATTAATTTCAAATAACATCAAAACCAGAGTCCTGGGGGTGGTGGGATGTAGCTGGGGAATATTGGCCTTTGTTTTTTTTCTTTTTTTTTTTTAACTCAAATACATTTGCTTCTAGTTGTGTTAGCTGCATACGCTGCTCTCTGTGTGCGGTTCCGTTGGCAGGACGATTGTCTCTTCACAGCAGAAATGCGGATCAGAGGTAGAGGAGGGGCTTTCTGGAGGAGAACATGCACCTGTTGGCCTCACTGCACCGGTACCCATGGCTCAGACTCAAAAGTTCGTAGAAGAGGTAGAAACCCAGCCACGATTTGTTCTTTATTTCCAAAGAGCTGCATCTCTGCCCAGCATCGCTGTGTAGCTTGTGCGTGTGTTGAATAAAACATCGCCATCGGGCTGGCACGCAGCAAGGGGACACCTCCTGAGCTCGCCCGTGAGTGTCCGAGGAAGGTGCGGGTGATTTTTGGTGTACCAGGCTCCCCAGTCTGCTGTACTAAAACAACAGAATAAATTTTATGTGTTTTGATATATTAAAGTGTTAAGCTGTCTCTTGGGAAGGGCTGGAGCTGCTGCTGCCTTCCCTGCTGCCTTTTGTGTGGGGCTGAGCCGAGGTGGCTGGGGCTGGGCTCTGACACAAATTTGGGCTCAGTTGCAGATGCAGAACTGCTGGTTCCTGCTGAGACCCTTGCAGGATCAGAAGTCGTCGAACACACCGGCTTTTGAAATGGCACAGGGAGGATTGATCCCTCCTCACCACCTTTCTGCAGCCTGAAGGTGGCTGACGGCCCTCCTTGATGGTCGGGAGGCTTTGTAGAGGGATCTGGCCGGGCTGGACCGATGGGCTGAGGCCATTGTCTGAGGTTCAAGAAAGCCAAGTGCCGGGTCCTGCACTTTGGTCACAACAACCCCCTGCAACGCTACAGGCTCGGGGCAGAGTGGCTGGAAAGCTGCCCAGCAGAGAGGGACCTGGGGGTGCTGGGCGACAGCCGGCTGAACAGGAGCCAGCAGTGTGCCCAGGTGGCCAAGAAGGCTAACGGCATCCTGGCCTGCATCAGCAATAGTGTGGCCAGCAGGACTGGGGCAGGATCGTGCCCCTGGACTCGGCACTGGTGAGGCCGCACATTGAATCCTGGGGTCAGTTTTGGGCCCCTCACCACAAGAAGGACATTGAGGGGCTGGAGCAGGTCCAGAGAAGGGCAACGGAGCTGGGGAAGGGTCTGGAGCACAGGGCTGACGAGGAGCGGCTGAGGGAGCTGGGGGGGGTCAGTCTGGAGAAGAGGAGGCTGAGAGGAGACCTCATCACTCTCTACAGCTGCCTGAAAGGAGGGTGCAGTGAGGGGGGTGCTGGGCTCTGCTCTGAAGGAACAAGTGATGGGACAAGAGGAAATGGCCTCAAGTTGCACCAGGGGAGGTTTAGGCTGGAGATTAGGAAAAATGTCTCCACTGCGAGAGTGCTCAGGCATTGGAACAGGCTGCCCAGGGCAGTGGTGGAGTCACCATCCCTGGAGGGGGTCAAGAAACGTGTCAATGTGGTGCTTTGGGACATAGGTTAGTGGGTTGGGTTGGACTTGATGATCCTTGAGGTCTTGTCCAACCTCTATGATTCTATGATCTATAAAGTAATACACAGATGTTTTATTATACACATCCACACTCTCACAGACACTATTCTTATATATCTATATACACTATTCAAGTATATATCAATAAAACTGTATGGTAGCCTCTCACCCCCCCCCCCCCTTTTAAAAACACTCGATATCCATACGTATTCAGACAGCCGTACACATACATTTGGGTTACACACACAGGATCGTGTGTGTATGTTGCGTGTTCTGTGTGGATGGTATGGAAAGGGCAGCTGAGACTGTACAGAGGGCACACACATCTGTACAAACAGACGGGGAGACTGGCAAGGGGGAGGTGTGGTGTATATATGTACAATAGTAGAGATCATATAGTATTATATATCATAAATGTATAACATACATTATATGTTACATGCATTTTATCTGTTACTATAGCATGCTTAATGTATTACGTATTATAGATTATACATTGAATATTATGTAATGTAATATATTATATACACCCTCCATAGGCACTGGTTCTTCTATATACTGCCATACAGTACTTGTATAAGTGTATATATATATATGATATTGTCTCAATTTAAATACTTATGAACCACCACTCACTTACTCTTGCTCTCATACAGACAGCTATTCTTTTGTATATGTGTGGTTTGTGTGTGTGTGTGTGTGCGCTCTCTTCCCCGTGCACAGACACGCACAGAGATACCCGTTTATATTACAGTATATAGCACAGAATGCTACTATATAATGTATAACATAGACTAATATACAATATATTCTTTATAGCGCACATGCATGGATGTGAACACATCTAAAGATGTACACTAAAAAGATATATTCAATATGTAATATATACCATGAATAAAAAAAAGTCACAGTGAACATATGACACTGTTTTTATAATGTTCTATAGCTTATATACAGAACACATCGTTTAATATATATTAAAATATATACACATGGCTATTTTTTTTAAAAAAAAGGTCAGACTCAATGGTCTTAGGGGTCTTTTCCAACCTAGCGGAATCTATGATCCTTTATCTCTACATTTCTCTGTACACACACTATCAGACTCAACCATTTAGCTTCTGATATTGTATAGAACCCGAGCAAGAATTACCATCCTGTCCTCTCGCGTAAATACAGACACAGAGCCACCCCCAACGCACACAGACCCCTGGTACAGAACACCCTCGGTACATGTGTGCATTTACACAGACACACTCCTGGTCCCTCTCTCTATATGACATAATTTTGCCGCTATGAGGGGGTGCAGTGTCGTTGCCCGTGCTTTCTGGGGTGTCCCCTTGCCCCTGGGGCAGCTCAGCAGCAGCTGTCGGACTCCTGGCACTGACCAGCACACAATGAAGCTGCTCGGATGGGTTTAAGTCCTGAGCGTGTCCCCAGGTGTGTGCCACCGCACTGGGCAGGGGCAGAACGCGTGTCCTGGGGGCACCCACGCTGGGTCCCCACCCATTCTGGCTGGATGATGGATGGCACAGCTTGGCACGGCTCGGCACAGCCTGGCATGGCTCGACACAGCTTGACACGGCTTGTCACAGCTCGGCACGGCTTGTCACAGCTCAGCACGGCTTGTCACAGCTCAGCATGGCTTGACACACGGGGAGACACCTTGTGTTTCACCTGCACAAGGGGTTATAGCCTTGGTGCTGTGTCTGTTCTTTAAACATGAAATGATCCTGACTCAGTTTCTAAGCCCCTGTCGCTGTGGGATGAGGTGGATGCCCTTTCGCTGGCTAAAGCCCTCACAACTTACACGCTTGTTTAAATCTCTTTGAAACAAACATTTTACAACTATCAGGGACTTGTGAAAAGAGGAGGGAAGGGAGCAGAGCCGTCCAGCTCCTTCTTGAGGGGACCCTATGCAACAGTGCTACGGTAAGAAGAGGGCAGGGTTGGTACTGTTACCCCTGAAGAGGAAAACAAAAGTTACAGGCGGAGAAGCACAGCTCACTTCTTCACGCTGGAGCTCACAAAGCTAGCAGGAGGGGCGAGAGCAGGAACGCAGCAGCACCTGTTAGGGCTGTGTACTTTTTGAGGGAGCTGTGACAGAAAAAGACCAAGAACTAGTTGCCTGGCAGTCAGCACAGCAACTGCTGGAAGAGATTTGAGACCCATTTTAAGCACAGAGGTCCCCATTGTGCACAATGAACCACACAATGTTAAATTGAAAGTCAGGGGTTTTGAGTAATTACTTTATTAAAGCTACAAAACCAAGTTAAAATTACTACAGTATTCACAGCTGGCTAGCAAGTTTCTAACTTCATGGAACAAGGAGAGCCCAGTGCCCCCGAGGGTACAGAAACACCGACCCTTTTCTCGCTGCTAGCTCGGTTAAGACTACAGACAGTGCCTCCTGCAATCGAGCACCAGGGGAGGGCACAGGGCAGCTGGGACCAGCAGTTCCTCAGGCTGGAGTGGAAGAGACAGCAGCCAGAGGTCCAGTGCAAATGCAAAATTGTTTCAAGATTATGGATTAAACTGTACCCAACATGTTCACAGCTCAGGATGAGGAAGGCAGCTGGAAGGAACACCCTGGATAAATCACCTCCACTCACTACAGAAATTCCAGAGGAAAGTTTCTTTCCATCAGCCCAGGACCCCCACACACAAATATTTACAAAGAACTAGACACAATCTACCAAGAACTAGTGTTTGACTCCCTTGCTGGTGCCAGAAGCTGGCAGGCAGGACAGTCAGCAGGATTTTGCTGCAGCAAGAGATCCCAACACTTTTTAAAAAAGTCACCAGCAACGTGGTCTAAAGAAGCATGGCACAACCCAGTCACGGGGCATCCTCTGGGCTCATCAGTTGAACTCCTCTTTGATCGGGGTACAACCCGAGAAGAAGCTCGTATTGCTACTCAGCATTCTCTTCTTTCTCTTGACAAGGGGTATCTGGTTCTCTTGGGACTCGTCATCTCTCACCAGCAGGGAAGCAGCAGTGCTGGGCTTCTTCAGGAACACATCTTGGTCTGTGATATCTTTCAGCACCTAGAAGAAAAGCAAGACAGACAATTCTGGAGCTGGTCCCAGCCCTGGAGAAGCCAGCCAGCTCGTGCTGGAGCTGCAAGGCAGCACATACATCAAGAGCCAAGCCCAACATCAAGAGTTGCTTAATTTCTTTACTCAACTCAAAATTCTAAGGACAAAATTAATGGGCTGAGGAAGAAGAGACAGCCTTTGGAACAGAGTGCAGAGGGCACACATGGGATAAGTGAATTCATCTAGCTGAGGCAAAATTACAGCTGCCAAGTCAGAGTGCCAATGGCTTAAGAGAAGTAAGTTTGGTCATAGATACAATTTTATCCTTTGAGCTCCTCCATTACCAGTCTCCTACTGCTGGAAGGTTCAGGAGGAAAGTATGGCAAGCCTGCATGGCAAAGTTTCAGTATGAAACCTTAAAAATTCAGCAGACTCAAAACTTAAATACAATCTGGCTTGACACCTGTCACCTGTTCAGAATTTTCTAGCAGCAGTCTACCACCTTGGGACCCACCACTAGCTGTAGCCAGGTGTGCACACACTCAGAACCACGGTGCTTTCTTACAGCTATAGGCAGTACCTTTGTTGTTGGTGTGACGCACACAGGCTGAAAGAAGGTCTCTCCTGCAGTCACTTCGGTGGGGTCTTCGAGTTTGAAGGAACCTTCCAAGTCCCTGGTTTGGTCCTCACACAGGGTGGCATCCTGAGGGGCAACACTAGTTTGAAGCACTTCTACAATATCCATCCCTTCCTTCCCCACCAACAGCTGAAGAGATGTTAGGGGTCCCTAAGCCCCCTTCTCTCCAGTTGCAAAGTAACTCACCATACGGGATGCTACACGCCTCTGCCAGGCAACTGCCTTCATAAATCAGTCAAGAATTAAAGAACTCCTATGGGAGGTGTCTGCTTCAAATCTCTAAGATCCAAGAGGAAGGCAGACATTTCCAGCAAGAGTTCTAACCAACATCAGCTGCTCATGAACCTTCCTGATCCTACAACCCCCTCCTCAAATTATTTTTTTTAAAGAATGGAAGGGATAACCTGAAAAAGGAGTTCCATGTTTGTGCCATCTGAAGCTAAAGATACAATTTTTTATTTAGTACGTGCAAAAGGAAGACTTAAATTGTCTTCAGATTCGTAGCTGACAGCTGGCAGTAGGTAAATCTGACTGGGGACACCACCCAGATTTCTGTGTTTAGTGCAAGAGCCTGGTGCTGCAGGGGAAAACCTTGTACTCAGTTACCACAGATAAACTGCAGGGACATTTCCAAGCATTTCAGAAAGGAGCGTAAGCTTTAGCTTGACAAACTGTGCACATACACCAACAGCATAACCGCCGGGCCATCCATCCAGCTTTGCGAGAGCACGCCGTGTAGGCTGGATGTCGGGTGCAGCACCACCGCAGCCCCACTCACCTCAAAGCCAGCCTCTCTGTTTCTGCATCGTGTCGAGTCACAGCTACAGCCTTTGGTGCAGCCCACCTTCTGCTTCCTGCAGCCGCACTGCCGATTCCCACACCGGCCCTTGCAGGAGCACTAAGAGAAGAATGTTGTGCAGAAAGAGGTTTGGTGTTTTATAGACTGCATCTAGATCACCACAGCTGCAACATTTCAAGCATCTAAAGGACAGTACCATCCCCAAGCTGCCAGGAAGCTTTTATTGTTTCACTGTCAGTCCCACATCCCAGGAAAAGAAACAAGGTCTTTCCACCGACAGCCCCATCTCTTGCTTCAGTAGCCCCAACATCAGCATCACCAATTACTCAATCCCCAACTTCAAGTTACCCAAAAGGATGCCGGTGTATCAAACAATCACACTGACATTTATGCACGAGGAGGCAAATCCGAGTCCCCATACCCAGGGCTCTCCATCCAGGCAGAGCTGATCCACTTTAGCTACTTCGTGGCCTATCAGAGCAACGAACCCCTCTCATTTCTGGGTACGTGATGCGGCAGCAGACTGCACAGCCCAGCTGCTCCAAACCACAGCTCTGAGCTGAGCACTGAAGCTCCACTGGGCTATGTAATGGACTCGGAAGAGTTCAAGTATCAAGCACAAACAGCCAAAAGGAACTCCCCAAAACCCAAACTGCTCAGAGTACTGTAATTCCGAATGGATCAGGTTGACAAGCTCCAGTGAAAGGAGGGAAGCGATTCCCTTATAGGTAATACCGAGTCAAAGGTAACCGCATCTTACCCCCAGCACGCTTTTCTTTGGTCCTTTGGCTGCTTTTACTGGAACCCACTCTGCATCCTCTGCCTCCCCTCCAGACTCCGAGTCAGAGAACAGTTCTTCCACATCCATCTCTGGGGTCAGTTTACGGGGTTTTGCTGTCGTTTGCCGGCGAGTCTTTGGCTACACACAGAAGTGACAAGGGTTGAGGCCCCACAAAAATAACAGTGGGTTTATGTTCTATTAAGGCACTTCAGAGTCCCACCACCACAGCCCCGTTCCTCTCAGAGGGCCAAGAAGGACGTAGGGTTAGGGAGGAGACAAGAGATCAAGTTGCCAGGGATTAAAAAATAAGATCAGTCAATGTAAATTGTTAGAGTTTATAAAGATATCGAGTTGATAAACACTTGGAAAATTAATAGATCTGTGTCACAATCTTGGCAAAAGTAGTTCTAGGTCATTTATTCCTCCCAGCAATAGATTTGGCTCTTTTGCAAGGCCAAGATTACATTTTTCATGACAGAGGCCTTGCTCCGTGATTCAGAGACTGGAATGCTACAGAGAGAACACCTGGATTGCTAAGGAGAATACAGTCAGACATAAGTGGACACCAAGGAATCAGGTTTGGGTTTTGGTGGGGTTTGTTTGATCTTAAAGATCTAAAGACCAAAACCTTAAGGACTGTCTGAAGTAGAGATCAGGCTTACTTCAACAAGTGCAACAAGATGCTGAGTAAAAAGCAACTTGGGAGAAAGAAATCAAGACTATTAATAGCCAGTATGAACTTTTGATAAGAACCCAGGAACAACACAAGCATGAAAACTGGTATGCAGAATCCTTACTTTGGGTGGAATGTAATCAAAAGAAGAATCTGGGGAGTCAGACGGGATTTGCTGAATGTGACGGAGCTTCTGTCCACTGGCGACTTGGAGGAGCAGCAGTTTCTGTTAAGAGGGACAAAAGAGTTAGCTTTGCAAAATACAGTAACCCAACTGCCGAGCAGCTCTTCTGTCTGTACGGGTCTCTACCTGTTTAAGAGTGTCGTTTTCCTGGAGAAGTTCTTGGTTCTTCTCACAGATCTCCCTCATTTTCTCCAGCTCTTCCTCCTGTTGGCAAGAGAAGATGAAATCTGTAGGCTTACGTGGAGGTAGCACAAATAGTTGTTTGGGACAGATTTTTCTATTTGGATCTTTCTTGCAAGATCAAAAGGGCTGCTTTGTATTCTCCAGCAGGAGATCAGCTCTGACTAATCAGGAAAATCATTAGTGCTGATACATTTTTTTTTTTTTTAATGCATAACACTGTCAATACAACAGAGAGAATTTGATCTTTTAGAGTGATCATTTAAGATCTAAACTCCCTCTTTCTAAGGCTTCTCTCCCAACCAGGTGCACCTAGACTGTTTTTGCTTTAAAACATCACTGAACAGGCCCTGCCACAGAAGCTTGCTACACCACTTCATTCCTAGTGCCAAGACAAGGTACAGCTTGTAACATGTTTACATGACCGAGCCAAAGTTCTTTGCTCTGCTCAGCAAAGGATTAGTAACAGCATGTTGAAAATCCTCACTAGAGGTGCTCTGGGCATGGAAGAAGTTTGTACAAGCTGGTCAGATTGTAGCAGGCCCCGTAGCTGTGTTTACATTTATTTAATGGAAGAAGATACATCAGAGAAAAAACCCACAAGCTTACTCAGACCTGTATAGCAACTACCCCCTGCAACAACTGAATCGAGCAATCTTAGCTGCAAATGGAAACACTCTCAATCCATCTGCACCTCCCTCACTCTGAAGCTACTATTCCAATTAACAGGTAGCCCTAATGAGCACACCCTCCCCAAGCCACATCCAGACACACTACCTGGAACTTGAGTCGCTCTTGCAGCTGTTTCTCCCGCTCATTTAGGGAATCTTCCAGTTTCTTCTCTGCTGCTTCTTTTTGCTGAAATTGGCTAAGCAGGTACAGAACCTAAAAGCAAGTTAACATAGCAGAGACAGACGTGAATTCCTAGAGGGACACCCGGCAGCCCAAGCATCGAAGGCCTTGACAATTTTGGAAAGATTCTTTCTGCCACTTCCAGCATGATTCTACCCTGCTCTACTTGAAATGTTGTCTGGTGCTCAGGTGCAACATCCTCACTTAAAGCACTGCAAAAAGTTATTGAATAAAACAACTTGCATAGGACAGAAGATTTAATAGTAACAAAAGCCCAAGAAATCTCCCTATCTGCAAGAGTCTAACCGATCCTGATCAGATATACAGCCATGGATTGGTTTCAGCACATCTCCTTTATCTCTGAGCAGATCTGGGAATCAGAGTCTCGGGATTTCTGTCCCTTATGTATTACCTTTTCTTGGTGGTGTTGTTCCTGCACCAAAAGCTGATTTTGGAAATCAGCCTCCATCTCTGTTATGTGGTTTCGCTCTTCAATCAGCATCTTTTGCACGTCCGAGCAGCTGGCTTTACTCTGCTGAAGGCTGCTCTCCAGCTTGCTTTCCTGCACCTTTGAGGAGACCAGCTGAAAGACAAAAGCAAGATGATTGCTTGGTCATGGAGTTCCACGTTTCATCACATCTGTTGGGACAGACATGCTGCAGTCTGAAGGCGAAGCATTTCTATTTCCAGCCACCCTAAGAATTGGACTGGCCATCAGCAACAAGAGACTAGATGCAAGATGCAGAGCTAGACATCTGACAACCAGTGTGGAAGTGCAAAACAGAGAGCAGTCTTGTTAGCAGTTCTAGATTAATCTCCTTTCCTACAGCACTTTAAATCCGAGTATTGAGGGGGACCCCAAAAATAAATGCTCTCCCTTATCAGCTCTTTCATTCTTTCCCTTTCACTTCCAAGAACCAGGGCCTGATATACAGTTCTGTCATTCAGTTGCTCTTTCCTCAATTCCACGTTAGCTCAATTCCTGCTCTTTCCTACCCCCGATCTTGTTTGAGCTTCTCTCATCAAAACATCTATTCCACTCTGACCTCAGAGAGTCCTCCTCTTGTCTCCCTGAAGGGAGCCCAAGTGATTTACAGTACAGAATATTTTCATCAGAAGTTGTGAGGGAAATCAACCTCATCCAGTACAAGAGTGCTTCAGTTGAATTCATCTCTGCTGTCAGCCAGTCATTTCCTTTCACTCCTGGCTAAGCAGACTTAGAGCCTTTGTTTTTAGTGATAAAATAGGAAAATTCAGAATTTACCTCTCCAAGGAGATACTTCAAAGCACATTTAGCCTCTAGAATTGTCGCAATACTGTCCCAACGCTGTTTTGCACGATCTCCATTGTCTGCGTCTAAGAGTTTCTGCTGTAGATCCGCTATCTGGGCACTCCTTTGGAAAAACGCATGTATTTGAGGTTACAACAGAGCAAAAAACCTGGGCTAAAGGTACTGTTACCAGAATATTAGACAAAATAGTTCCAGTTAGAATTTTGACTGCTTAATACGGCAGCTGGAGTCTGCAATGTGATACCAGGGGGTTTTTCCTCGCCTCCATATTTCCAATGAAAAGTGCAGTGTTCCCCCCATACAGAGATGCTCACAAACGGCTAAGAAAAAAAGCCAACTTAGTGACTGAGTAGTGTCCTTGTAACCCAACATGTAGGAAAAATTCAAACCAGAAAAGCCATGTGCTCTAATCATTTTTAGTGGCAGTGTATAAGTTATTTTACTTTCTCTTCTGTTTCACAGAGGAGTTGTAGATAAAGATGAGGAAAAAACCCCAGAGGCAAGGTTGTGTAAATCAGCATTTTCCTACTGCCTTACCTGAGCCCCATCTCAGTTTCCAGGCTTTCTATCTGCTTCGATATGGAAACGTCCATCTCCGATGCCTGCAAATCTGCGAGGGAGTAGGTGCGCCTCTAAAGAATCGCAGCAATGGACAGAAGGGAGCAACAGGTGAAGAAATGCAGACGACTGGGCTTTCATTTACAGACATTTCAGCAAAGAAGAGCTGTACTATTATAAAAGCCTCCAAGTATCTCTCTATAGCTCAAATGCCATTGCTCCTTCCCAAAAGCATAAAGTCTTTGATAAAGGGTGTGACCCACTCACATCCACCAGATTCATTGCATTAAGTAATGAGTTACTTCAGCTCTGTTCCCTGACATGCCAGAGGACAGTAACAGAAAGGGAGCCAACCACCTCCATCCCTGCCTTCTGAGGGAAAAGGGCAAACAGGACAGAATAAGTTCTAGTACTTGCTGCATAGCCAGAGGTGTGAGACAGGGAAAACGGCGTTTCCCTCTCTTACCCGGAGCTTCAGAGGTGGGTTTTCCCCAGCCTCTTTCTTCTCTTTAAGCTGAAGGAGCTCCTGTGCCAAGATCTTTCTGTCCTCCAGAAGGTCTGCAAGGTGCCGTCGAGCCTCTTCAGTACTAACAAGAACCTCTACTTCGTTTGCAAGCCAGCTCTGGAGGAAAAAAGCCATCAAAACCCAAAAACCAATATAGTGGCTCACTGTAGTCCCAGCTTCAGGACTGAACCCTTAGAAATGTCTTCACAAATAACCTAAGTAATCACATTGCCTTGCTTAATATATAATTCTGTGTTCCTCCCCTCTGCCCTCCAGCCATCAAACCCATCTTTGTTAACTCCGCAGGTGCTGCTAAGTTTGCCCATTGTTTGTTGCAATGCACAACACATTGTCACCCACTTTTACTCGTGCAGCAAGTCCTTCCATTCCCCGATTTTGAGTCTCTTTCCGTTTATCTGCAGCCTCCCGTTGTTTCTGCAGAGCATCCTTTAAGCGCTTGTTAGCAGCTGCTGCCTGTAAAATATTTTAGTAGTTACTTAATAATCTGCAACAGTTGAAAACGAAGTATTCCTAGTGCAAGCCAGCCATTGAGACAATGAGAAGAGAGCATAAGGTTAACAAAACCTTAGAAACTTTAGAATTAAGTGAAGACTAGAGAGTCCGTAACTTTATTTCCTTTGCTGAGAGTCCCAGTTTAAAGACAACCTGCTCTGAGGCCTAATCATAGAAGAAAGCATCCAAAATGTGGGTTTCAAGATGCATTTCTTCTATACAGCCATCCTGAAAAGAATTTTGAACGGCAATCTAGCATGTCCACCCAAGCTCATTTTACACTTTCTAACCTAGGTTTCTGTAACAGCTTTGCCACAGCAGCTTGATGGCTCAAAGGGTAATTTACCCTTTAAGAAGCAAGTTGAACTAGAATCCCTCGAAGGCTACAAGGCAGAAGCATGATATTTTTCTACAGAGAAGAAAGCATCTATTTCCAGATCTTCAAACTGCTTTTAAGAAGCTTCTGCATATTCTATTACAACCTCCAACCATGCTCGGCAGACCTTCAGGAATCGATCAGGAATTTCTAGCAGATACCGTCTCCTTACCTCTTCTGTTTTGCGCCGAAGTACGTTGGCCTGCTTCTGGAAATCTCGTTCTAGCTTAAGTAGCTCATATTGCCTCTTGCGATCCTGCAGGGAAATATTGTTAAGACAGATGGAAAAAAAAAAAATAAAAAATCACGTCACATTAATACTTATGGCCATTTTCACCCTTCTTGGAACAGAATAATTACATTTGCAGTTCTGCAACGCAAGTGCTTCACGATGATTATTTCACTGATCATTGCGAGCTTAAGCCATGTACTACCTCTGAGAACAAATGGCTGTTAGGCTTAAAGTTGGTAGCAGGGGCTGCATACTTGTCATTAAAAAGGTTTAGGAGCCTAAAGACTGTCCGAGACCTCAGACCTAAAGATTAAGCACAGAGGAGCTAACTTGTTACAGTAAGAATTCCCGTGAGACCAGAACTCAACAGGCGCAGCTGTTTGCTGTCCATTACAGGTGAATGCTACAAGCAGCTGGGTTTCATTAACGAGTCTCACTGTTTACCTGCAGGTTCAATATCCCTTTGAAAGTTTAAATACCTCCCACTCTGTGGCCAAACCCTACAACTTCAAGTACTTAAAAATATTAAATATTTTTGCCTCCTGCTTTAGAGATGATTCATGACAACTGTGTTGATAGCTTTAAGATCTCCAGACATAAGCCAGTCCATTTACACCAACTGGTGAAAGGTGGCAACCATATGAACTAACCTTATCTTCAAAGCATTCCCCAGATGTTTTTCAGATGCTTGCTAGTTAAACAAAGCCGTGCAGCAAACACTTTAATGATTTGTTTCACTCTTCGCAGGGAGGTACAGTTTGGGGGCTTATTGCTTGCTCACCCGTTCTTTCAGCTGGATCACTTCCTTGTCCTTCTGTTGTTTCCATTGCCTGAATTTCTCAGCATCTTCTTTCATTTGGCGCATCAGCTGTACTCGCTGGCTTTTCATTTCCTGAAAAATAGAAATTGCTGAAAGAATTGTCCAGTATTTGCATGCTGGGTACTTTCAACCTACACTCCCTTAGTGTGTGTCAGGGGCGAGGGGTGGCAGATGGGAAATATTACAGTGTGCTGCCTGCTCCGAGTACACGCCTAAGGACACCCTCAAAATGCTAAAACCCAGGAATTCATCTTTTAAGGCATGAAGAGAAGACTGACACATGCACGGTACACACATGGTGTGCACAAAGTGAAGCCAAGTGATTCAACCGAGGCAATTAATTATCGGAATAGCATGAAGCAGCTCTGGACTTCTATCCCCAAGCCTCAGTAGTCACCTGCCTATTTTATTACACCAGCAATCATGGTCACATAGCCAAAGGAATATCTTGCCAAAAACCTGCTGTTCTCAGTCTAACAAAACAGAAAGTATGTGCCTTCTGTCTGGAAGCTGCTTTGCCTACAACAGAGCAAGCCTGAGAACTGCACGCTAGGGTTGGTTACCCTGATCTCCTGGTTCAGCTTGGAGACTGTGCGCTCTGTAGACTCCTTCAGCTTTAATAGCTTTGATTGCTCATTCAGCTTTTTCTTCAGCTCATTTATTTGCCCTTCCAACTCCTGAAGTCTCTTCCGACGCCGTTCACTCAGTCTGTAAAGAAATCACACTTTAAAAACAGCTCTCCCCAATTACTGTTATTCTCAATCAAGGATTCTCCAACTTTGGAGACCCCTCATGAAAACCCAGGCAATTGGGGATTATAGCCTTTCCCACTGATGAAGCCCACTGTCAGGCTCCTCTGCAATTCAGCAACTCACACAGCACATTAAAGGGATGCATTTGCATCAAAAGAGCTTTTACAAATAGCAGAAACGCAGCACAATGACTTTTTACAGGCACATTAACACAATTTTCAGTGCTATAAGCCACACAGCTTGCACAGTCACTCTTACTTGGCTTGGTTGACATCCTTCTTTGCCATATGCAGAGCAAGGATCAACTCTTCCTTTTCTTTTTGCAAATTGCTGACCTCCAGTTCCAGATCCTTGATATTAGTCTAGAAAGGACAAGAGTAGTAAGTCTCCAAATAAAAGCCTTGAAACTCCACTCCAAGACAAAGCTTTAAGACAGAAGGCCTTGAGAAACCACACTCCTGTGGCTAACAGCTTATCTCAGGGACAAGACCATCTTCTGGTGGCAGAGCTGTCTGTAGATAGCTGGGCATGCTCATCCCTCCCCCTTCTCTACTGACCCCTGTAGTTAACTGCCCCCCATACCCAAGGGGGCAGTGACCCAGCTTCAGGAAACCCAGTAAGAACACACCCATGAGAGGACAGATCTTCCCTTCCCTCCTCACCATGCCGTGACTGCTTCAAACAGGGAAAAGAAACTGAACTTACAAGAACTATTTCAGAAGAGTTTACCTGGTATTGGGACTGAATGGGCTCCAGCTGACTATCATTCTGGGTCATTTTTTTGGCGAGTGCCTCTTTCAGAGACAGGGCTTTGTTCAATTCAAGCAGCTCTTTGGACATCTGTGCTTGACGGAGGGCATGTTGAGTGGTGAAGTCACTTGAAGATCTCTTGGTATCCTGGCCCATCTCAGCTTCCTGGAGGAGACACAGCAGTGAGCTGGAGAGGCCAGTCGAAAGCTCTTCAACTGCCTGATCAGAGTTTTTGCAGAACACCTCAAATTCTTCCTCCCCCTACTCCCCCCCTCCCAAAAAAATATTAGATATTCAGAAATTAGAATAGGTTATCGACACATTATTTACCAACATTTGGATTAGAAAATTAGCATAAGGATGCAGATAAAAGAGTGATGAGGGGATAAAAACATGCCCCTGGTAAGGTCTGCACTGCTGGACTCTCCCCACTTACAGCTGGAGCATCCTGCTCAGAGCTTGCCATCTCCGCAGCAGCTTCCATTGTAGCAGCATTTTCACTCTATGCAGGACAAAGAGAAGAAACTTTTGGTAAGAGGTGAAAGATGAAGCAAAATGAAGCCAATAACAGTCTGTTGGCCTATGACAAAGCATAACGTTATTCTCCTCTGCCCGGAAAGCTGTATCTGGGAAAGAGGATGCCACTGTTATCCTCCATAGTAAAGTGAGCACACTCCTCCTGGACTAGCTGAACAAGGCACTCTTTCTAGTCCTCCCTGAACTCCACCATCGGCAGCCAGTTCCTCACAAGAGTCAGGAAGAGGGGGAAGGTCTAGCAAGGGAGAACAGAGAAACTCCTCAATTAGACAAAGATTTGGAAACTTCTATTTAACAATTTCAGGTCTCTGCAGGTTGGGTCACTCATTAAAACTACCAAGTTCATAATGTCCTTCCAACTTTTGGATTGTAAATCCACGCTAATCTCCCACTTTCAGATTCTTTTATGAAGACTCTTCCTTTTCTACCCACCATGTGCAGCCACTTAAGCACAAGGGGCCTTTCTGCAGCGTTAAAAGCACAGCAGGACAGCTTGTTTTGAAAGGGATATCAAGAGTCACTTAATACTTGTAATTCCTGGGCTCCTTAGGCAAGGTTTCTGCAGAGTGGAAGCCACTGCTCAAGCAGATTGGCAGAAGAACCTAGATTTCATTTGTAAACTCACTCAGCAGTCTTTTCTCGCCCCGGATTCAGTCTTACCTGAAACTGAGCCAACACTTGCTGCAGATTGCGAATCACCTCTACGTTCTCTTTTAGTTCCTCATCTTCCACAGTCTCTACCAGCTTCTGCAGATCAAGCTTGCATCTGCAACGCAGACACAGGAATAAGCCCATGAGTATTACCTGGCACGTTTGTGTCACACGTGCCAATAAGGAACAGCTTTCCCCACTGAACATACGAATGAGCTCTGGATGGCCAAACAAATTGACTGTATCCAGTTTATCCCAACAAAAACATTTAATGCTCAAAGATATTTCCTCAGCATGAGTAGGGTGGGGAAACAGACTTACACAGCATGTTGCTGAAGTTGTTCTAGTTTGGCATTCATCTTCTCATTTTCTTGTTCTGTCTAAGAGAAGGCAGAATTATACCAAATTGTAGGAGAAGCAAGGTGAGAAGCCAGCAAACAACTATTTTATTTGTAGCAAAAGATATGTTGTCAGTTTGTGGCAAATCAATGTACTGAAAGATCTTGCATGATCATCCCTGTTAAGTCTGCTTAGACTTAACACCCTTTTTGGCAGAAAGATACACTGCAGTGAACCAAATCAAAGCAGAGAGGGGTGGGGAAGAGAGAGGAGAGAAAGCACCTGTGCAAGTGCTGGTATTTCAAACATTAAAGCAATAGAAAAGCTGATAGATTCAGGTCTGCTTTTCCCCACTGAAGCTACCAGATCTATAGGCTCTGACATGATGTGGAAGATTTTTGGTTCTGACTGATAGCTAGAGATTTGAAATAAATGTGAAAGGAACATTAAAAAGAGATTCCTAACATGCCATTAGTACAGGACTACTACTGATTAATCTGCAGCTACAAGGGGGAGTCATGCAACTTAAAGCTCTTCCTGGGTAACTGAACCTTACCAGAATGATCCTCTCCAACATCTGTGCTGTCTGACCAGCAGCCTCACTCAACCCTCGGCTCAGCTTCTGATTCTCCTCCATTAGCGACTGGTTCTTCTCCATCAGGGACTGAAGATTCTCCGAAGGCGCCATACTACTGAAACATTAAGGACCAGTTTGCTTGTGAACATTATTTTTCTAGAGGTTTGTAATAGCACTGAAATTGCATCCAAGGTTCCTAAATAACTTACAATAAATACAGATTATAGCAGATGAACAGAAATAACTGGAGGAAGTCTAATCTCAATTTAAAAAACGTAAGTACCATAGGATACCAAAAGCAGACCTTTGCAAGAGAAGAAAACGCCTTTTGAAACAGTAATGCTGTTTAACAATGGCAAGTCTGTAAACTGCGTGTACCGGGTTTTGAAACATCCTGAGAAGACAATACCTACACAATCCAACTCTTCCCTGCATTTTGTGCTTTTAAGAACAATGGAGATGGAGGCACCCTGTATTTAGGGGCAGAGGGGTGAGGAAGAAGAGAGATGGATCGGTCAGAGAAACAGATGCTTATTTAAGAGACATTGCCTAGATCCTCTCGTATTTCCATTAACTGATTTTTTGTGATCTTAAAGAGCTTCCTACAAAACTAAATGACCCACACATGCATGCAATTTCAGTAAGTATAACAAAAAAAAACAAAAGGAGGAAAACCCAAAATTGTCTAGATCCTATTAGAAAGTGAGCAGTTTGCTCTTCCCTGACTCTACAGCACTGTCTGGAGCAAAGGAGATTTAGATAGAGCCTTTGCTGGTGTGCGATGCCCATCATCAGATAGATTGAGCATTCATCAATAAATCTTACTTGATAGACACTGGAAGGGTCCCTCCATGGGCCTGCAGCAGTAACACCTGTAGCTGTTGAACCTGGAAAGACAAACAATCATTTCTTGTAAACGTCTCCCATACAGTAACTAGATGGTTGAAGGAACACTGTTAAGATCCTTTGTCTTACTAAGAATCACGTGCTCCACAACTGTCTTTTTACCATTGCCCGTGGAAAGGAATTATGTTGCTACAGTATTTCAATTAATTTACTCCTAAAAAAAGCCAACCTACCTGCTTTTCATCAGGAATGCTCAGACCAGAGCATGTTTATTTTTCATGTATTCCCCTTACACCAATCTCAAGAGAGAAACACATACTAAATATCTCCTGCACATTTTCTGTAGCTAGGCACCCTGTGTCTTTGCTTGCTGTTTACTGAGCTTAGGACCAAAAAGATAGATCTGTTCCTCTCATATGAAGAAAGCACTCAAGTACCTGCTGCTTCAGGTGATGCAGCTCAGCCGCCTGGGGATCGAGGTTGACAATTGGTTTATTTTTTATTTTTCTTGCTCTGTCAGCGTAACGCAAAGTATTTAGGGTTTCTTCTAGATTGGAATCCGCTGGGCTTACACAGGCAATCATGAGAGTGTGGCTGTTACCACCCAAAGAATCTGAGAAGGAAAACAAGGCACAATCAATGCTCAGAGAGAGCAAGAACGACTAATAAGATATCATCTTTAAGATCTCTAAGACCACATGAGTGCATCTCCATACTACAGCTGGAAGATATCCAGCCCCAGTAATACTGTTGTCCTGTTAAATAACTGCTGTAATTTCTGCCTACCATTTCTGGCATGGTTCTTCCAGGCTTTCCCCTCCCTTCTCCCACACAGTAATACTCAAGACCCCCAGGGACAGACATCAGAATTCACACTATCTTCCAATTTAAAGAATTATTGGCTAAGAACATATTTTTTCAGATCATTCAGGTGCATGGCATTTTATCTTCTGGTATTACACATATTTATGAGTCACATAACTAACACATATTTGTGAGATACTTATGAGTCCATCTCAATGAATTTGTAACCTTAAAATAAGGGTACAGATAAGGTCCAGCCTTCAGCGAGGAGAGGAACTGAACCAATCGAAGCAATCCCTTTGTCAACAGCAGCTATGGCTTTGAACTGCAGTTGTACGGCTGTTAGGGGGTTTTGCAACTTTGTGATTTAAAGTGTATTTGTAGATTTTGGCTTTGTCATCACCGATCTCTTACCTTGCAGCAGTCTTGTTAACTTTGAGTCTCTGTAGGGGACAAACCCGCCCTTTTTGTTTTCATCACCCAGAGCACTAATCACATTCCCCAGGCAGAGGAGACCTCTGTTTATGTTGATGCCTGCATGCAAACAGATCAGGTGAGTAGAGCTACCTCAACAGCTAATAACTGGTCACTTTGTATCCTTATTTAAAAATTTTAAAAGGTTAAAAAAAAGCACATTATAAGGGTTAAATAACTGCTTTGCTTTTCCTGACAAGGACTCAATTTCTGAACTCAGAAGTGGTAAGAAACCCAAGCTATACCAGTCCTTTCCCTACAGACCTTCTTTTAGTCGGTCTCCCTCCGCCTTGGTCTTCTTTTGTCTCTCAGAGCCAGCAAGATCAACCAGGTGTAGCTTGGAGTGAAAACTGGTGTTCCTATGGCACAAACAGACCATTTTACTCTCTCAAATAAACATGTAGTTAGGCAAGGAGCAGTCCAGTGGCTACTACAGTTGAGCTATCAGGCTGAAAAACACACTCCATACCAGAGACAGCCAAACAAAGGAACTGCCCCAAGAGTGGCTGAGCTGAGTTCATCCCGGATCAAGAAAGAATGACAGGACGATGAAATTTTGAGTAAGTCTGGCTCCTAACAGCTGCTAGGAGTAGCTGCACGATTACACTTACTTGTCATTTTTCTTTTTCTGATCAATGCAAACGGTGAAGATGGCATGGGACCGCGAGGACTGGGAGTTCATTGCTGTGGAGGCCACCGTTCTGGAATTGTTCCCTTGCTCTAAGCAGGATACAGTATCTCGGGCACAGGTGACATTTCTTTCTGTTAACCCTACAATCTGTATCCCGGGAGAAAGATGACAATGAGCAGCACAATATTACACATAAAAACATGAATGGATCAAAGCCACAGGTGACATCAACACCTAAGCTGTGCATGTGACAACTGACAGCCCACCCACCCCTGCAAACTGAAGCTGTATGAATGAAGCACAACTGATAGATGGAAGTTTAACTACAAAACAAGTACACAGAGCAAGCAGTAGCACAAGGTTTTTCTTTTACAGTGCACATCTGTACAAAACTACTAAGAAAAGAACTTGATCTTTTGAATAGCTTCCCTTCAGGATCCCTTTGTTGCACACTACCTCTACCAAACCAAAGAGTACAATTGCAACAGAGTTTGAAATCTGGTGAAAGGACCTAAAGTACAACATTCTCAGATATTCACCCAAATCAGCCTTCAAAAAAAGTCAGAACAGGACTTGCAAAAGGCTTTGTCATGACTGTGTAACCCTATTGGCGTTATCCTTTGAGTAAACTCAAGGGTCACCAAGAGCTCAATTTATATAAAGCAGCGCTCAGGGAATCAGGCAGTTGTTTCACCAAAACATTCGTCCCTAGCCATGCCACCCCCTTATGTACCTACATCTACCCAGGCCACAGACCTTTATGCCTTCTTTAGGATCTTCCCGTATACTGATTTGAGAAGAGCGCTCTCTTGATGGGCACAGCAGATCTAGAATATCCTCATTGTAGATCTGAAAGCAGCAGAACAGCAGTTCAGAACGAGCAGGCTTACAAGAACAATTTGCATGAAGAACGATGTACAGTTACACGGAAATCGTGGCTAACTCTGTGTGTCTTCCTATTCATTTTACCTTTAAAAAAAGATAGCTAGGACTCAGAATCCAGTTCCTGACAAGACCTTAGGTAGTGTTAGGTTTTGATTTAATAATAGATAATAAATACCTGCTCCTTGAAGGAGGTAGCCTGATTAAAGCTCACTTTATGTGCTATTCACAACTTTGTAATAGTTTTAAAATCAAAACAACTTTTACCTCTAGATAGGAAACTTTGAGGATGAATTCCCAATCCTGCCTTTGCTCCTTCTCCTTAAACAGCAGTTTGATGACCCGAGGGATGACCCCCACACTGGGTTCATCCTCTTGACTGGCAGTGTAGGTACCTCCCATAGAGTACGTTTTTCCAGATCCCGTCTGTCCGTAGGCTAAGACGGTGGCATTATACCCTGGGGAAACAAAGGGCGCCTGGGTCAGACAGTCACAGGGGAACCAGAAAAAACTTTGGTGAACATTTTGGTTCTGCGTTCTAGTAAAAGCATTCTTCAAAAAAAGCACTGTCCCTCGCTGCCACTTTTATACACAGGTCACAGTTAGCAATACCAAGGAAAAAAGTCAATTAAAAGCTCCCTGAAGCACAGATAAAACTATTCTTCCAGCTTTATAAGTCCGCTCTTTTGCTGTACTAGAGCTAGCCACAGAAACACAGTGCAAGGTCTCTGTTATCCCAGCTCCGCTGTAGCGTCAGTAACGGGTTCTGGTACAGGATGCTTATATTCTGGGTACAGTTCTCCTGCCTTATATAAATAGCTTCAGGAATTAAAATGACCCCGTGAACACACACAGGTCACTTTGACAGCCCTGTGGAGTACAACAGCTTCTAAACAGGTAAGATCTGGCACTGCCCACTAGAGACTGGAGCCACGGTCTAGAAAGCACAGGATTTTATTTTGAGAAGACCAAAGAAGAAATGAGCTAAACAGAGAACTAAACAGCGCAGCACTTCCTTCCACACAGCTGCACCCCCCCAAAACCCCCCAGTATTTTAAAACAGAGCTTGACCACCACAAACCTTTGAAGATGCCCCGTATGAGCGGGGCGACAGCTGTGTTGAAGACTTCCTCTTGTTCAACAGAGGGGTCGAACACATAGTCATAGGTGAACGACTTATCGTTACCTACCACCACCTGCGGGGAGAGGAGAAGGCACAGCGCTCAGCGGGCCGCCCCAGCGCCGGGCAGGGCAGGGCAGGGGAGGCAGGGGGCTGGCTGCCCTACCTGCGGTTCCCCGGGCACGAAGGACAGGCACATCTGACACCCTTCGCTGGTCTCCTTCGGCACCAAGGGCCGGCAGCGCAGTGCCACGCGCACCGGGATCACCTTGTCATCTTCCCTCACCATCTTCCCTCACCGCGGCCGCCCTGCGGAGGAGCACAGCCCGCTGAGGCCTCGCAGGAGCCAGCACCCACAGCTACCGGCGGGGCCCAGCCTGGCGGGGCCCACCGCTGCGGCCCACAGCCCGGGAGCCCGAGGCCCAGGCCGGAGGGACGCGCCCAGCGGCGGACCAGGCCCCACCAGGCCCAGTCAGGTCGCTCAGGCCTCACCAGGCGATGGGGGGGGACACAGCAGCGGCCACCAGCACGGCAGCGACCTTGCCTGAGGGGAGCGGGGAGGGGGCGCGGCGCCAGGACCCACCTAGAGCCGCCGCTACCCGTCGTAATGGCGGCGCCGCCAACCGCCAACATTCAAACCGGGGCCGCGCGCCCCAACCGCCAACCGCGAGGCTGCGCGTCCAGGCGTGGGGCGGGGCGATGGGCGGGGAGAATGAGCGTGGCGAATGGGCGTGTCGAGGGGGCGGGGAGATGGGCGTGGCGGGAGTCCCGTCAGGCGGCGCGGCAGCATGGAGGGCCGGCTGCCCTACGATGACTTCCCGGTGGTTTTCCTGCCGCCGTACGAGAGCCCCCCCGCCTGGGTGCCGCCGCATGAGGTGGGGGGGACGCGGGGCAGGGTGGGGGGAGGCAGCCCGGGGCTAGGGGCGGGCGGGCAGGCGAGCGGCGGGGGCTGCGGCCTGTCCCGGGGGGTGCCGGTGCCTGAGGGTGCGTTGCCTTGCAGCGGGTGTTCCACCCCGACTACAACAACGAGCTCACCCAGTTCCTGCCGCGCACCATCGTCCTGAAGAAGCCGCCTGGGGCGCAGGTGAGACCCCCTGAACCCCCTCCCGGGCCCCCGGGGGGGATGCGGGTCCTCCCCGGTGGTTTTCCCGCCGTGGTTCCCTCACGTTGGTGGTTCCTGAAGCTTTTCCTGGGACAAATGGTTGTGCAGGGGCTGGCGGAGCGGCGGGGTGGGGATAATCCCCCGCTGAGAGCATCCTCCTAGGGATGGGGGCAGCCCGGGAGGGGTCCTGAGGCCTTTGCCCATCCAGGGGCTTTGGGGAAGGGGGGACAGGGCTCCTGCCCTGCTGGGAAGGGCCGTGCCACTGGGAAAGCTTCGTGGGTGAAGCCCAGTACGTTGTGGAGCTGATAAAGGGCAGGGAACACACCTCGGGTGCTGGGGGTGGGAGTGCCGTAGAAGCTGGCAGAGAGGGACTGAACACCTCTGCTCAGTCTGGAAGAGGCGTGGGAAGGGGCCTGGGCTAAAGTGACTGCGTTTCACTGCTGGTTTCTCTCACAGCTGGGCTTCAACATCCGGGGAGGAAAAGCCTCACAGCTGGGGATCTTCATCTCTAAGGTGTGTCCGTCCTTCTCTTCCCTCCCCGTGTTCTGTCTGTTCTCTGGGGTGTTGCTGAGCCAGCTGGGTGTGCAGGGAGACTCTCAGGTGCCTTATATTCATCTCTGAACTCAGAGCTGTAATTTGCCATGCGCCAAGCAGCGATCAGACAGTCCTGCATCATTTCCTGATTTTTCCAGAGTGTTGCTGGTGCACTGCAGTCCCCGCTCCCTGTTCTCCCCAGTCCTGTGTGAGCACGCTGGATGGGCAGCGCGGGGACACACTGGGGCTGGGCTGTCTTTGCTGTGGGGGACAGGAGCTGCGGCACTGGCCCTGCCAAGAGTAACTGCTGTCCTCTCTGCTCCTCCCTTTGCAGGTGATCCCGGACTCGGACGCGCACAGAGCTGGGCTGCAGGAAGGGGACCAGGTGCTCTCGGTGAACGATGTGGATTTCCAGGACATTGAGCACAGCAAGGTGAGCACTCTTGCAGCCCAGCTGCTGGAGCAGAATCAGGATGGGGAGTCAGTGCACACACCATCTCATTCTGGCCTCTCAGCCTCCACCAACTCAGCTGGTGGCACCACGTAACTGAGACCTTCCTCTTTTCTATCCTCCATCCCAGTCTGGTCACTGAGCAACTTTTTTTTGCTTTCAGGCTGTGGAGATCCTGAAGACGGCCCGTGAAATCACCATGCGCGTGCGTTACTTCCCGTACAGTAAGTGCCTGCTAGCTCCAAGTGTGCTCACCCAGCAGCGTTTCTCCCTGGGAAGCGAATTGCCCTGCATCCCTCCCGATTCCAGGGATGCCCCATCCCTGGAGGGGTTCAAGGCCAGGCTGGATGAGGCTTTGAGCAACCTGGGCTGGTGGGAGGTGTCCCTGCCCATGGCAGGGGGTTGGAACTCGATGATCTTTAAGGTCCCTTCCAACCCAAACCATTCCATGATTCTGTGATTCCACCTGAGCTCAGCAGTTGTGAGTCTAAGGTGGTAGATGGTGTTTAAACCAGCAGCCTACAGACCAGAAAGAAAATGGGGATTTCATCTGGGGATCAGGACAGCTACCAAGTCAAAACAGTAAGGACTGGCTTCAGCTGCCCACGCCCATGTAAAAAAACTTGCAGAGCAGGGCTTAGCAACACAGCAGTAAAAGGTGGGATGTTGAATGAAAACGTTAACTTGAGAGATGTAGAGGAAGCTGCTTGTCCTTGAATAATGTAGGAATTATTTCTGTTACTAGCGGACCTATGCCCATGGTGGACACTTCTTGTGGCTTTTATCCCTCCCTAAGGATGTTTAAATTTCTAATGAGGGAAAAGACTGTATTAACTCTGTTTCTGAACTCATAGAGTTCATAGATACAAAGGGGGAAAAAAAAAAAAAAAGAGGTCAAGTCAAGCCAGACAAGGATTCCTTATAAAATGGAAACTGACTCTTAAGTGGAGAAAGGAGACAAATACGGAGCAAGGAAGAAAGGATTTTAAACAAGCTTTTGTTCTAAATGCCCTAAAATAACTTGACATGACCTGCTGGGGTGCAAATGTGCTATTTTAAAGCCAGCTGCTACCCAAGAGGGTAGCGAACACTTGCCTCTACTTCATGAGGTATAAACAGAATTTATGTTTTCCTCTAACATTTTGGCTAATTCCCCTTTGTCATCAGCGACTGCTGCTCCTGCCCTTTCAGCCTTGCCTTCTCTTTCCCTTCCAGACTACCAGAGACAGAAGGAAAGAACTGTTCACTAGTAGGCAGCCATCTGCTGGGTCTCCAGGGTGGCCGTCCTGCACAAAACCTCTCCACTACTTTTCCTCAACATCTAAGATGACACATGAAGTTTCAGGTGCCACTGGAGGTACAACTGTCCTGTTGGCTGCACAGGCATTAGCTTGCCTGCGTGGAAGGATGCCAACAGAGTCTTATTTAGCTGGAAGATGGACGGGGCTTTAGTCTGTACTCCTTGAGTTGGCTGTTGACACAAGCTGATGGTGCCGATGTGGAAGTGGGTACCAGAGGGCAGCTTCTCCAGGAAGATCTGTGCTTCTGTTCTAGCAGGGTTCAGTTTAAAGGAGTGCTCTGCTGGATGGTGTTAGGATGTAACACCAAGAGGGTCTGGGCATGCTTGAGCAGAGCATGGCCTTTGTCCTCCAAGAGATCAACCTGTTCGCTTCTCTGGTGACACGAAATTCTTTCCTTCTCCACTCTCCTACCTCTGCTCTACACTACGGGGTTTGCTTGGGACTTGAGGAACAGAAGTAAAATCCACTCGACCTCAGTGCACATCTCTGGTTGCACCAGTCTGCCGAGACATGTTTGTACCTCTGCTGCTTAATGCCCCCCACGATACAGGACCTAGGCGCTTGGAGCGTGTTTCTGAACTGCTGCGGGCACTTGGCCAGGTTCCCTCAGGTGTGGTGCTTGCACGGTTGAAGGTTTCACTTGCTGAACCTGCTTCCTTCACTTGGCACAGCCCTGTCCCTGTCACCTGCTCCCGTCAGAACTGCCCCCCACTTTGACGTAAACTTCTCCCCTTCCCTGTTCTAAGAGAAAGGGGAGGAAGCCTGCCGTGTCCTGCACTGGGAGACCACAGATGAAAATGTGGTAATTATCAGCAAAGCTGGGTGCAGATATTTTAAATGGCATCAGGACAGCCCTTGCTCTGCCCTTCTGTGCGGTGTTTTCTGCTATCTGTAATAATTGAAATAATAAAACAAGTACAGCAATGAGAATTCATCTTATTCCCACTCACAAAGTCTCTGGGGAGGGTGGTTTGTCACCACCCTCACCCCTGCCCCGAGGAAAGGCTTGGCTCCAGCCACCCTTGCACCGTGTGGGAGAAAAGCCACTCGCTGTCCCCAAAGCCAGCCCTGTGCTCTGCCTGGCAGAAAACAGCAACTGAACGCATGGGTCAGGCCCTTGGCACACAACTCAAGTGCCAAGGAGCCCAGAGGTACTTTGACCTCGTTCCCCAGGAGCCTGTAAATCCCACCTCAGCGCTCCGCCTGGGAATCCTGCTTCAGAGCAGTCCCTGGCAGGAGCTCCCCAAGATCTCCCCTGCCCAGGGCAGCCTCCTCCCTGCCATTACTCAGAGGTAATTAGCAGGGTGCCGCCGCAGCCGTGGCGCTGACCCTGCGACTGGCTGTGGGCTAACAGGAAAGAGTGGATTCTTTCCCCAGACACAGTCACAGCTTGGGTATTTTAATTAGTGAAGCAGTAACAGGGTTTGTACTGGCCACCACACTCCATCTCATCCTCCAGAACTGGAGGGACAAATGGATAGCTACGGATTCCTGCTGGGAAAACAACAACTCCAGCAACATTGGATTTTTTTTTTTTAGTGACTCAGAAGAGAGTCCAAGAGTCAGGAGCATTGGAGCAGCTTTAGTTTGTCAATGAATAACTCCTTGAGGGCAGTCCCTCTATTTTACACAACCCAAGACTTTCCTCGAAGTGAGCCAGGCTCACCCCTTGTCCCCCTCGGGTCTCTGGCTCCCACTCACAGTAGCTCCCATCAGACTTGTTAAACCCAGGAGTAAAACAAGCAAAGGACCCCGCAGGCAGCAGGAGAGCAAAGGTGTTGGTGAAATAACTTTATTTAGTGTGATACACGGCTGTGGTCAGACAGTCCATACTCATATTAATAGTCACACTTACTCGGCTAACAGCTAAGAGACAGCGGGGCCAGACACACACTCAATATTATACACATCCATAGAGAAGACAGTGGGAAGTGAACTATTTGATTTCACTAGTTACCCTCCCTCCCCCCACATTACTTAGGGTCTCCCCCCTCCCTCCCCCCGGTCCGTGACTTAGAACAACACGACAGCAGAGCAGCACAGACCTGCCTGTGAGAAGGGGACAGCAAAAACCTGTTCTACGGCAGACACGGACACACCGACAAACATCAGCAATTCCCACACAACAGGGGTATGTACAGAGGAGGGGGCTGAGGCGTCGCGGGGGCCCAGCTCCGCCAGCTGGGGCTGTGGGAAAGGGGGGGACACTCCAGAGTGAAATGGGAAACAACATCCCAGCTTCCTCCTGCAGGCCAGCTCACCCCCAGGGGAAGGGGCAGGGCTCTGGGGAACAAAAGGTCAGTCACCGGCAGCGAAGTGACTTGCCACCAGTAAGCCAATGCAGGGACTGCCAGATCCCCGTCCGCAGCTGCTCCTTCCCCTCCCTCAAGGGGCTGCAGGCTTCAAAGTGCCCACGCCATGACCATGACCGACAGGCATCCTGCAAGGGGAGTGGCACCAGCCACCAAAGGCTGCTGTCCCCACCGTCACACTGCAGTCAGTTGCTCTCCTGCCCGCTAGCATCCCCCGACACAGGCTGTGTGATGAAAAGAACCGTGAATGGCTTGGAGCCATCCGACTGTTCATTCTCCTTGCTGTCAACAAACCTACAGACTTCTGTTTAGGACAGATGGACGAAGAACCCCCCGTGAAAATCTCTGAGGTCAAGAAGTGACACCAAAATTCATTTAAGCAGCATACATTCCTCCATTCCTCTACCCAGGGCTGACAATAAACCCCTGCCACTCACTGCTCATCTCAGCTTTGGCAATGTTACAGCTCAACACTATTCCAAAAGTGAACTGGCTGCTAGCCCCATTCCCCAGAAGTCCACTACAGAGGCAGAAGCAGCTACGTATGATTTCATCAAGCAGCAACCTAGGTACGAGAGCAGAACAGCTGTCACTGACCTTCCACTTGCTGCAGCCCTCCTGCTCCATGTGAAGCTCCCTGTCTACGTGATGGTGAACAGGAGGAGACTAGGAACCGAGCCTGAGCAGCGTCCGTGACTCCCAGGGCAGGTACTGCCCCCGTAGTGATGGATTTTGGGTAACTGTTTCCTTTTGCTGCTGACAGACAGGACCCACATCTCCACAAACCACCCTGAGGATCTCTCCCCACCCAGGCTCATGCTGCAAAGCCTCTGCACCCTCTTCCTTCCCCACATCTGACAGCCAACACTCACCGAGCACCAGCATCTTCCGGATGGGAAGATATTCCAGCTGAGGAGAGCAGTCTGGGGAATGTCTCTGCTACACAAATGGGAGCAACAAGGCCAAAGCTATCAGAGTTCGGGGGTGTCTAGCACCCTGTGTAACACGAGGGGCAAAACTCAGAAGTCGTGAGCAAGAGTTAGCCAAGATCATCCACTGAAAGGACAAACCGAGGAGCTAATATCACGTGTGCCCTGCAGGAAGCAAAAGCCTAGAAACAGATAACCTGTACTGTCCAAGAAGGCAAGGCCAAGTCAAACTGACTGGCTGGAGAGGAGCAGCCTTTCACCAGAGGAAGTGGGGATGCCGGACAAAGGGCTGGAGTGGACAGGGAACTAGTTAAGATGCAAGGCAGTAAGGAAGGTGGAAAGCCCACCCTCAAGCTTTATTTTTGTCTTCCCTAACTTGGTGGCTTTTCCATTGCATTCACAAGATACATCTGAGCAGAGAGGCTCAAGGTGGGGAAGAGGAAGAGGAGGAGAGGAAGAGAGAGTAAAGGGCACAACAGTGCCAAAGTGCAACAACATAAAAAAATAAAATAAAAGACAGGACACTCATTCTGCACTCAGGGCTCATACCATGCAGTAAGAGGGGCGGCCGGGGCTGCTCCCCACCAGTAAACAGGGAGTTCGCTCGCTTAGTAGATTGGTTTTTCAGCCCACAAAGTAGGGTTGCCTAGCCAAAGAGCGGTGATGTTCTTCAGTGAGACTGGCCGGTCGGGGAATGTGCTGCTACAGAACGGGCCTGTTAGCAGGAGCACCCACTCTCCGTTACTGGCTGCTCAGGAGGTTTCTCTAGTTTGATGTCGATCACTACAGGAGACAAGTTAAGGAAATCACCCAGTTCAAGGAGAGAAGAGAGAAAGGAATCAGTGTCTGAAAAGGTTGTTAGCTGTCCCTTGGCAAGGGCAGGTGTTTTGGCAGAGCAGAACATATCCTGCCTCAACAGGATTAACTGCAAAACCAGCAGATTGGGTATGTCAAGACCACCCAGAGGACAGAGCCCCATCAGACAGGTCTGCACACAAGACAGCATCTGCAAAAAATGGAAAATACTGTGGTATTATAAAATACGCAAATTTTATCCCAAGCTTAAGTGAAGAAAGCAAAACTTGTGCTTGCCGTTATAAGCAGCTGGGTACATTCATAGACGGGCCGCAAGCAGGGTCCTCAATTTCTGCCTCTAGCTAAGCACCACAGTGTACTGGCTGGTTCAGCCCCATCTCTGCAAAGCCCCAGTCAGGCCCATCCCCACAATGTGCGAAAAAGTCAGTAAGCCCAACCTAACAAAAAATAATTGTCAAATTCTAGGAGAACAGGAAAAGTTACTCATGAGAAAGCAAGGATACTGTCTTCTTTGCTCTTTTCTGGTGTGCTGTCCATCCCAGGTAAGGCAGCAGCCACACGACGGAAAAGCTGAAAAGTAGCAATAGGAAAGCTGAAGGCTAGTCAGAAAACAAATGCATGTTACAGAACATTGTGTTACAGCAGATCTCAGAGTCCAAATTGTCCGAGCTTTGTTATGTGGGTACCTCAGCAAGCAAAGAAATTATAACAAATGTCATTAGAATTTTACCTAAGAAATTTAACAGGTTTTACTAAATAAATTATTCAATGCCTAGGAAACAGTTTTATTTTACCTGTTTCTACTTGAACAGAACATGGAATTAATTAGTAACTGTTCTAGGGATGCACAGAACAATTCCCTCCTGCACCCGCATGTCATCTACCATTTCCAGCCCCAACAGCTTTTGCACACAGCAACGTTACAGTGCACAGCTCTCACCTTCTGATGAGCAACCTCACAAGAGCCTACGGCACAACTGAGGTTTTACAGCCCATCCTTTCAGTTCAGTCCTGCTGCAAACCAGCCATTTCTGAGCAGAACAACTGGCTCAAGTGAGCTGCAATTAAGCCATTAAAGATGTGCTAGAGCTGGGAAGGACTATCATATCCCCATAAAAAAACAGAAAATAGTTTTGCATAATTTTTCAAGTCAACGCTTAGAGCTCCTCCTGCTGACACTAATGCAGCTAACACAACGCAGACACTGCTAGACAGCCTGGTGAAAAGTGCTGCAGAAAGAATCATCAGCTAACAATGATTTTTCTCACAGTAGAAGCTTCTCATCCACCCGCAGTAAAGTACAGATTTCCTGTCTTCAGAACAGAACATTGATCTACCTGTTTGACATTGTATCCAGTCTTTGCGCTGGTCTCAATAAACATCACATTCAGCTCTTTGGCTCTCTGCTCACCTTCTTCTGTAGTGATTTGCCTGGATAAAGACGCAAAAAGAAGCAGAAAGACAGAAAGGAAGAACGGACAGAAGAGTTAGAGATGTCTGTGACTGAGACTCTCGTCAATGAACGGCCGCTTCACCACCCCATACAAGGGTGCAGAGTCCACCAACACCGACCTCAGCACCTCCGAGTCTTTAAGACCCCCAGGTCCGCCAGCTAAGAATGAAACAACCTCAGGTAAGTCACCCGGGGAACACCTGGACTCGTGACTATTTACTACAGATGATCAGCATGGGATGAAGTTTGTGCAGCACATTTGAGCCTCATTCACAGCATCCTCAAGGAAAGGAAGAATCCCCCTGTGCTGCACCCGATACAAAAAGCAGTTTCCCCAAAGTCACCAGAAAGGAACTCTGTGAGGTTACAGAAAGATTTCAGAAAGGCTCCAGCAGCCACCAACGGAAGGAACATTAACAGGAAAGAAAAACTTAACAGGCTGCACGAAGTAAAAACAGTGCTATTTTTAGTCCAGCTTTTTGGCCTCAGAACTTAACTTGCATCATCACCTGGTTGTTACCATAAGACGAATGGCTCCCACTGTGCTGTATTCTATTTTAAAGAATGCGACCAGGATCAGACTGTGGTTTTGTCCAGCCTTGAAAGGTCAAGTATTTCAGTTGAACACAAATCTAACTTCCCTCTAAAAAAAAAGGCAAGGCAGTTTCTTTTACTGATACCTCGATATGCACCACTAGTCCAAATTCAAGCCTAGACCAGGACTACTGTCACATTAAACTTCTAAAATAAGAATTTCTAGTGCTACATGAACTTCAACTGTAGCTATGTTTCAGTTTTCTGGTATTTTTAATTCTTACGGCAGTACTGGGCCAGCTGTCCTGCACACACACTCCACTTATGTCCTATCAGGAAATACTCCAAGGCTGAAATTAACCCACTGGGTTTTCCAGCTCCACATGAAATTAGATTTTCACAGAAATTAGAAAGCCTCAAATCTAAACGCCAGGTTATTCAGTTAGGGAGCTGCAGTTATTTCTAGCTCCCAGGAGGGCGTAAGAGGTACTCAATCGTCCACATCCAGAGTTGGCTCAAGTAGAACATCTCGGATTTTGCTCAGTTGCTTTTGTAAGCTGATTTCAGAGACCAGACTGATCTGAGGTCTTGCCACCTGGAATTCTTAACCCAAATCAGCTACACACATTTTTACCATATTTCTGAAACTCTGAGCACCAAGTTTGACCAATATTTCCAAAGCACAAGCCATGGGATACTTAGCACAGCCTCCCAATGGAAGCAGGAAAAGCCAAAGAGTTGTCAAGGCTAAGGTGGTCTGCGTGGAGGACAGAGAACACACTCTGGCAGTACCATCAGCACAAAGTTCCCACAGGGCCTAGTTAGAGCCCAACTTCATCCCCTTTCCCCACTGACTCAAACCACTTGGCAATACTAGTTGTGTCTGTGCTTTTCCTGCTAGGCATGACAAACTAAAACCAGCATAACTCGTACAGGGACAAGGGCAAAAAGCATCTCCTGACACCAAACTGTGCTGCCAGGGGTGCTGGCTATTGGCTTATACGAGCATTTGGACAACACCAAAAACCACAAGGGAAAAAACACATCGCAATACATTCTGAAGCTGCAGGAGTGAATAAGGCAAGGTTTAGAATTTAAAATGTTATAGCATCCAAAAATGAAACAGTCAGGCCCCTATTAGGCCCATCATCCCAAGAAACTGATTAAACAGGCAGCTCAGACAATAGTGAAAGATTTTTCTGAGAAAACATTAATGTTCTGTCTGTGAGGCTTTTCAAGCTGTTCTCTTTTGATCAGAAGTGTTTCGTGAACAGCCAAAGGATAAGGGTTTCATTTTATAAGCTACCATCTCACTGTGAGATCCAGGTGTTCCCCAGTTTAGCTTTGTTGAGATGCCTGCTTTTGCATCAGATAAAAATTCCCCATCACTTCCATGTTTCAAATGTCCCATGACATACGAAGCACACGTTTTAGAGTACCCACTGCATGTGAAGATATTAAACTATCAGGATTGTAAGGAACTAAGTGGCTTACTTCATCTTCCCTTTGCCAACTACTACTGGCACTAACCAATTAAAATTACAATAAAAATCTTCCTTATCTACACTGTTTTTGATGTCTTTATAAAGAATGAAAATCTCTGCAAACATTCAACAATTTTTTAGCTAAATCAATAATCGAGAAGAATTTGAAATAGAAATGCAAGAGCACAAGTCCATGGTCTTCTAAGAAGCTACTGCATTGGTTCTGCTGGTTGAAGGGGCATTGCAGGATTAAGAATTTCAAAAGTGAAATGCTTTATGGCATGTCCCAAAACATTAAGTCCACATCACTTTAAGAGTCTTTAAGAGTAAGTTAATTAACTTTTTACATTTCTTGGGAAGTCTGCTTTTGCTAATCGAGTTTTCTCTCACATACCCATTATATCACAGTTTGTGTTATGCATGACATGAAATTTCTGCTCAGAGTGAAACCTTTTAGATTTACATTGTAAAATCTCACGCTGCGTCTTGTAACAAGAAGCAGCTTTACTATGAACTTAGTTGCACGTGCAGAAAGAGTCATGTAAATGGGATTATTGAAAAAAGTCAGATTTCCTTGCTTCTGAAAGACATCTTTTTGCCTTTTCTCAGCCTGAAAATAATAATCAGACAAACTACACGACTGAGAAACATGGTATAGAGATATTTAAATTAAGTGAAAGGATTTTTTTAGGTGAGTGTGCTTTAACCACAACTATTTCTAGAATAGCAAAATGGAGTAACTGCATATACTGCAACCAGAAGTCTGAATTTCATGACAACCTATTTATGCTTCGTTTAAAAATCAAGTTGTTTTGAAGATAGACTAGTTGTCCAGTTCCTTGCTTTTACTGGTCAGGGCAGCAAAGCTGCCAGCTCCCCTCCATTACCTCTTGTCTGCCAGGTCAGTTTTGTTCCCCACCAACATGATGATCACGTCGCTTCCTCTCTCTGTCCGAACATCATCAATCCACTTGGAGGTTTGCTGGAAAGAATTCAAGTCTGTAGGGAAGAATCAAACGGGAGTGCTAAGCATGAAACTTCTTTGCAGAGAGGAAGAATGCTATGCTCATACCCAGGTGCTTCTCTAAATCTCCCCACACCACATACAAATCACCCATAAATTATTTTCCGCCCAGGCAGAAAAACAAGGTGGGGAGAACTGTTTCTAATGTTAATCATATTTTTGCAGAATTTCTGGTTGTAACGTATTAGTTCTGATTACATGTAGTATTTCAAATAACGAGACACCAAAGCATCACTCACTTGTAATGTCATAGACTACCACAGCAATGGTGGAGTCGCGGATGTAGCTGGGAATGAGACTGCGGAACCGCTCCTGGCCTGCTGTGTCCCAAAGCTGCAGCCGAACCTGCTGGTACCAGGCCAGGGAGAGCAGAGAGAAAACAGAGAGAGCAAGAGAGAAAAGAAAGGAGGAAACTGTCCTTTAGAGAAAAGGCCATTTCTAGAATTAACTGTATGCAGCTCAGCCTGAGAAGCTGAGGTTAACCCTGAAGTCCTGCCCCAAATATCCAAACAACATACAAGTTGGCTTTTCTGACTCTGTTTGTTGATAACGTGCTTTAATTACCTCCTTTGCTTGCCCAGAGATTCCGCTCTTCCCAAAAAGCTCTAGGTTGTGGCTACTCACTGCTGGTAGCAGTAGCTAGCAATGCAGAGCTGGTCTCCCCAGGACTGCGCATGGGGTCTCCTAGCCTAGAGCATAACAGATCAAAGCTTTTTGGGCAACTCCCACATGACAGACACACAATTCCCTCAGCCCAGACACCACGCAGTAGACCCACATCCATTCTGCAGGATCAAGCATCCAGAAGACGGCAATGGGGATTTTCATGCAAGATTAAGGCAATCAATAACTTAACTTCCAGCAGAAACAAAAGCAGACGCTACACGCTGTCGGCTTCACACGACACAAAGGGCATTAGGTTCTCCCTTTCAGATAAGCACGAGTCAGAAACAAACCCAACTGCGATGAGAGGCACGGTTTGATCTCCAGAACTATGCCCAAACACAAACTGACCTATTCTATATGATAGCTGTGAGGTCGGGGACCTGCCTGTTTGAAACAGCAACGGTCAAAACATGTCCATCTCCCACAGTGAACGTAAACCAAACCATTTCACAACTGGGAGCGATCCCATTTCCTTCCAAGTCATTACCCCACACAGCTAGCTGTACAAGCAGTGCTACAGCACCAGGAAACAAGATTGCTGTTAGCATGCTCAACACAAACAAGTTTCATAGGAGGGCAGATCCTGGTTCCCAGCTTAATTCCACGAATCAGTCAGATGTGCTCACAAAGCCTCTTGTTCAGCAGTGGGGGAGAGCAGCTGTTTATGCACAGAACAGCAGTTAATAAGGCAGCTTGCCGGAGCCTGGCTACAAGGGAGAAAACAGTTTCAGAAGGACCAATAATTGGCTTGTTTAGAAGAGAAATACAAGCTGGACAGACCACGTGTCTGCAAAAGTGTCTTGCCAGAAGCAGATTAAAAAAACCCCATTGTATCTACATCAAGGTATGTAGACCCGATGCCCTGGGGTTTAAGGAAGATTCGGGCTTCCAGTTAAAGCAATTAGTTCATGCTTCCTTTTGAAGGCAGCCTTGATTACAGTAGCAAAAGTCTGGGCTCTTCATTACCCCAGGAAACTCAGGGTGACAAACTCCAAACACCTGGACAATATTCCACTGGTGCTGGAAGATCAGATTGATAACGACAGCTCGTGGCTCTGGCTTCTGGACTTCACAACAAGCTTCCCCGTAGTCCTCAAGACACTGCTGTCATACCAGACTATTCACGAAGGAAGTTTACCAAGGTGGCGATTTAAACACTCCAACCTTCAGACTCCCAGTCAAAAAGGCAACTGGAGGAAGCACCCCAGAACCGGGGAAGAACTGGCTCTGGTAATCATCTTGTAGCGAAGACAAACAATTTCTCTTTTTCTTCTCAGCTCCCCACATGGTAGCTAACAGTTTTTTCTCTACTATGGGACTGTCCCTGTTTTACACCACCACGAGCTGCATCAACTTACAGGAGGCTATTTGAGGTTCCCAGTTACCACTAAAGACAACACAAACACAGAGCTCTTCAGACTGGTAAACTGTATTTTCCTCATCGCCCTGATGCCCTCAGAAGTACCTGAGTATGTCCCTTCAATAGCACAAAAACCCTAAAAGCCTCCCAGTCTCTAACAGAACAAGACACAGTAACAAGAAAAAATGAAATTACTGAAAGACCATTACCTAAGTATGATGAGATCAGCTATCACTTAATTATTTTTGACATGTCTGGAAGCTGTTAAGAACAGCCTAGACTGTGGTAAGATTTTTCCATCTGCGTGGATAAACAGCATCCTGTACCCGTCACAACAGTGGGGAGAAAAGATGCTGATCTACACAGCTTGCCACGCGGCCTCACCTAGACGAGCTCCCAGCGTAAGCCATCCCGTGCACACCCCATCACTCCTCAAACCCCACGCAGATCACTTCAGCTGTGCATTAGTTCACACCAAACCAGAAATCCTCCCAGAGCCAACTATTTAAGCTACAGGACTGGGAGAAAGACTGTAATTATTTGCCCTCAATATGTCAGATAAATCATAACCGAAGTTTATTATTTGTGAAGCACTTCAGTTAACCAAAGCAAAACAAACCCCTGGTCCATAAAGCCTCACTATAATCTAGAGATGGTGACAGAACAAAGGTGGGCCAGAGGTTTTTCATCTGTGCTATATTCTTTACTCAGACTTTGTCCACATGGTGTTAGCTCACTTGTATAAATCCTTTCTAGATATGCTGATATTGTAGCTGAATCAAAAATGCCACAGCAAGTGGAATCAATAACAAGGAGCTATAATGAAATAACTGTATTTGTATCTTCATATGTTATACTAAAACATTCATGCCAAGAGTTATAGAGAATTTCCCTCTAAGACTGTTTATTCTTTAGAAATGACGGCTCTCTGGCTACTCATACGAATCGCCAGCTCTGTTCTTCAATGAAATGGGAGTCTTGACTCCTCCTAAGTCACTACACAGCTTTTATTTAAATAAGTGTTGTACTGTTTTACCTACTCTGACAGTATTCCTCTGGCATCTGAAGTCATTACCTGTATTACCTCCCTAGTCATCCAAAAAAAGGGGAGGGGAATAATTTTGTAGTTTAAAAAAAAAACAACAAACCAACAAACCCAAACCAGAAAAAGTAAAAAGCTTTCTAAAGTCTACCAGTCACCTTTCATTCCAGCCAGCACAGACACACAAGCAGTCACAATCCCTATTCACCCACCTGCCAGTCCTCTGTGTATCACTTCCATTGTCGAGCTTTGACCAGACCAGAGTTAAACAATTCCCCAGTTTCTGTATTATGGGATGGAGTTACCACTAGTAAATTCCCAGCTACGTCCCCTCAGCCCATGAAACACCTACAGTCCTGGGGTGACAGCCTATCTCAGCTCCTTTCAGATAACAGCACCACTTCCAATGCATAAAGGGTACGTGATAAAAGCAAGGTCCCTGCAGACACTCCGGCTCAATACCTACTTGTAATGTCAAAGACAATGACAGCCACAGCAGAGTCACGGATGTAGCTGGGAATGAGGCTGCTGAACCGCTCCTGGCCGGCTGTATCCCACAGCTGCAGCCTGATCTGGGAAATGGAAAAGTGTAGGGGAAAAGGGAAGGGGAAAAGCAGGAAAATGGAAAACAAAACCAAAACTCAAGTGAAATAAAAATAAAAATAAAGAAATTGTAAAGCAAAAATAATGCAACAAAAGGAAAGTTAAAATGGAACAAAAACGTGAAAAGAGCCAATGACACTTCTCACTGCATTCTCACAGTAACCTCAGCCTGGCACGTCTGAGAAACCTCCCTCCCTCCACAAGCCCCTTCATACCTCCAACACATGAGCCTGTTCTTCCATTTAATCATAATACCAAGTTATTCCTAAAAAATACCTTCTCACACCAGCTGCTAGTGAGGGAGATCAGCATACCTACCTCAGCACACCCTGCCACGTCAGGAGTCAGGACTCTGTCTGGAACAGCCACAGGAGCAGACTGCAACCTCCAGCTAGCTAGACATGGTCACTCCTAATCGTGAGGATCACATCACCGAGCTCCTTGATGAACCCACCCGAAAACCCGATGTGCTGAAAACACAGCAGTGGCGTGCGAGCCAGAGGAGCAAACACCCTCTTGACTGACTTATCTTGTGCTTAAATCCAACAAGCCTGGGACGATATTGAGACACAGAATGAGGTTGTAGCACTAACGTGGAACTGTCAGTCTGACAGTCAGGACTGAGGATGCAGCTTCTGGAGGCCCCAGTCCACTCTGACCTGGCACAGGTAGAATTTCAAGATACATTATTTGGTGTAAGGATGTACCAAATATGACAAAGCATATGTTGCAGTCAGAGGCATTCTTCATTTCCAGCCTAGCAGCCAAAGACTGTTGCAAAATAGTCATATCTGAGGAATTATTTGAACGTCTGAATTTTCCTAGCTTGCGTGCTTGTATTTCTCCCTCCTCTTATCTACATTCAGCACCTCTGTTATTTAAACAGGCTTTACGGGCTCTGAGGACCACTCTACATAATCAGGAAAGCTAACAGTATATCCAACACTGGAAAAAAAAAAAAAAGGCATTTTTCTGGATAGCAGGTCAGTGGGTGAATGACATCTTGAGCTACACAACCACAAGAAATCAAGGCTACACTGCTGAAAACAGCACACAGGCATTCCAGCTTGCCTTCACGGGCATCAAGCAGAAATCCCAAGATCATCTTCTTTTTCTGCTACTGCCAGTACCATTGAAGAAAGTCATCCAAGTAGTTTCTCCCAAACAAAGACTAAGTAAGGTCTTTTCTCATTCTGAATGACTGGTAAGATGGCAGAGAGGCACTCAGGAAACTCACCACACGCAACGGGCCGAGACTTCTTCAGAAGCAACAGACCCAAAGCAACAAAAAGGACTTCTACCGCACGACTGGCCCTGTCTTCCCCACAACAGTTCCATACTTCTCAGCCAGTGGTAAAAGTAAAACAGAGGCAAGTACTAGCAAAACATGAACTAATGAAAGACTAATACTGACAGGCAGGAGAGGGACGGGAGGGATCTCTTTTTGCAAAAAGTAACCACATGCAAGCTAAATCCAAAATTGCTTTTTTAACAGTACGTCAGACCCGTGTTACAAAAGGAGCCTTTCCATGAGGAGGAACTATGCCACCCCTGGTAATCGTGAATGACTTCAAGACTTGGAACTGCCTGGAGTCTGCTCACACCCATTTATACCAACAACCCCAGAGGCAAGGCTGCAAATTCTGGGAGCAAACTACGCCCAAGGTTACACGTAACAGACAGCCCATTGCCCAGGATATGGACATTAGCTTGCCCCAATTTTGCATGAAAGATTTTGAATTCATTCTAGAGGTATCAGATATTAACAAGGATCAGAAACAGGAGAGTGATTTGATTCAACAAAGGCCGTCCCTCTGAAGGCTGCTGTGGGACTTCAGCGGCCATTGGAGGGATGGCCAGGCGAAGCAGCAGGCACAGCCACTGCTGCTCCCGTGACTGCAGTTGCCATGCTATCGCACAGATGCCTCACTTACCGTGCGATCTTCAAGATACATTGTTTTTGACAGGAAATCAATTCCAATGGTTGCCTGAAAAGAAGAAAAGCATTAGTAACTGCAACCTGCCTTCCAGCATCTGCAAATCAGACCTTTCGTTACAAACTCTCAGAAACGTCCACAAACTTATAATTAAGCTGTTGACGTCACTTGCCTTCAATACAGTTGATAAAAACAAAGGAATCTGGATATCTTTACCATCTTCATTTCACATCATTCTTTCAACATCTCTCAACTGCACAAGAAACTCCGAGTCTTGATTTTAGCCTCAGACATTCATGCGTCTAACACAGATCATATCTGATCTGGCATCTCCTTCTGGTCTACTGCAATTCAGTCTGGTAAGAATTATCTTACTAGAAATAACCCAAAGGTGGAGCAAATTACATATATACATTTCAGGCAACTGTGCAGAAAGCTAAAAAGCTGAAAATGTTTATTCAGGGCTTTCCATTTCAGAATGTGCTTCTTTTCCAGTGACACTCAGAAGCTTCATTTCCCAGTCAGTTATTTCTGTAGGTCTCCTTCCATTCACGTTTCCATTGTGCTCCAGCAATTCCAGTACAAAGCCATTTTTTAGCGTCATTTACTAAGCTAGATGCGCTCTCAGAAGTCCTAGCCCATCATAACCCCGAGAAACAGGAGACAGGCTACTAATGTACCAGATTTGAGTATTTTAGACAGATGATCTCCAGTCTTAACAAACACAGGCAACATAATGTGTTCTGGAAGGTCTCCATCAGACTAAACCATTTCACATCAGAAGAGCCCACACCAGCCAGTTTCTGTAGTGAGTACTTATTTCTGGGAGTCCTATTTTCTGCAGCCAGAACACAGTTTATAACAACTACAATAAGCAGAGAAATCCAACAGCACCTTATAGAAATCAAGAAAAGAAACACAGAAAGCACAAGAGGATCCAGTTCATTCAGACTTGTCGTCAAAAGAAAAAAAAAAATCTTCTCTTCCTTTTCCTGATTAAAATTACTGCATTCTAAACCAATAACTCTTTCTGGCCTGAATTCAAAGAGAACACCATAGTCTCATCCTCCTTAAAGATATTTCATATTCCCTTGAAACACTGCCAAGTGCTTCTGATGCAGCTAACTCTTCCTGAAATCTTCAGGCCTCTTATACATCTTCAGCTTTTCATCTGCAGCCCCTTCATCCCTACCCTACTCTTTCCCCACAAAGACTTCCCTGCCTTTTTCTACCTGTAGCCTTTTAGTTAAAAAAATAGTAACAAAAGAAAAATCAAGAGAGAAAATATACCATACTGACTTCTTGCAGATCTATCTATACCCTACAGACTCAACTATTCCTACTTAAACAGAAAGCCTGTAAAGATGCTAGAGACCAAGAACTATCATAAACATGAATTCTGTTTCCTGAGACTTTCATTTCCATTATCAGGCATCCTGATTATCATCTTCTCTGTTAGCCAACTGCATAAACCAGCGTTTCTCCCCTTTTTTTCTCAAGGCTTCTCACATATCCAGGCAGGATCTAAACCTTGCTTCTTTCCTGTATTTCCTGACATCATATGAGATGTTTGGGCTCAATCATGAAGTCTCATCTCCATTTCAAGGCACATTACAACCTTACATATGATAGTGAACTGACATCTCATGGCCAAACATGCTTGGCCCTACCAGTTCTCAGACTGGGGAATAAATTTACCCATATACATTAAAAAAAAAAAATAAGAGATTCTACCACATACCTGGTAAGTATTGTCAAAACTGTCATACATAAACCTGGTGATCAGAGAGGTCTTCCCAACTACAAAAGAAGAGAAAAATCATTTTCAAGCAGCAGTGGAAAAAAAATATCCACTGCTTTGGGAGTGGCATGCTGGTAACGCTGGTCATCAGAATGAAGCTGCCAATCTCAGGATATTTCCCAGCTACAGCCTCTCGTGAAACAACCAGCTAAGGCATTCACTCACAAAAGGACAGAAGAACGTTAAACCAAATCAATCTCGGTAGGTCAAAAATTAATCATGATGAAAACCTGGCCCTCACATTAGGTGTGGTGTGATGTATATGACAAAGAATTATCTGTTTGCTGTAAGCAAGCAATAAATCTGCTTTCTTACTGGTATTTTGCTACTTGGGTAATCACCAAGTCTTGGATTTCCAGACACAAACATCAACACAAGACAAGTGATGGCCTGGACAGTGTTTAGCTGCCTCTGGCTGGACGGAAGAGCAACATTCAAGATTTGCAGTCTTTCTGCAGAACCAGATTTTAGATACAGAGCAGACTTGAGTGGCTTGCTTAAAAACTTTAAATGTGATCAAGAGACAAAGCGCAGAACTGACAAGAAACAGGAAGCCAAGATAAGATCTCTGCTTCTCTCTCAAGAAGCTGGGAAAGCCAAGAAAAATCCAAAGGACACAGAAGGAATAGAATATACTGCATAGAAAAGTTGTGAGATTGTGAACGTTGGAGAGGGTTAAAAGAGGTTAGACAAATGTCTATCAGCAGCAATGCTGATCCCGCCTCGGCAAGGCAGGGGAACTGGACAACTTCTGGAAATTCCTCCAAGACCAACAGCTCTGCAATGGAGATGGAAGTAAGCAGGAAGAGATCGAAAGAGAGTAACACAGCGGAGAATAGCACCCTTCCCAGAAAAAGACAGAACTCATCCCCGCATTCTGAGGAAGTAGTACAAAAGGGAGGCAACTTCCAGGTAAAACAAAGAAATGCCATTTATTTTCTCTCTCCGCCGCACACTCGGTGCGGACACGGCCCGAGACACCGCACACAGGGCGCAGCAGCACCCCGGGACCCATTGCCAGCAAGGCCCGGCCCCGCGGAGCCCCGCGCCTCCCCCAGCACGGCCGCAGGAGCCCGGCCCCGGCAGGCGGGGAGCCAGGCCCGCAGGGCAGCCACACCGGCGGAACCGGCCACCGGGGCCCCCGCCAGGCCCGCGCCTCCCGCCGGCGGAGGCCTAAGGCCGGACACAGCGGGGCCGCCCCTCCCTCGGGCGGGCACCCTCCGCAGGGGCCCCGAACGCCTCGTCCCCGCCTCCCCGGGTAGAGAAAGGCCCTTAACGGCTCCTCCACCGCCGCAAGACCCTCATGGGTCCTCGGCCGTAAACGGATCCTCCCTCCGGGAGCCGCTTCCTCACCCCCCCTCAACACCCACTCCGGGCCCTCAACGGCTCCTCCGGGCCCTCAACGGCTCCTCTGGGCTCTCAACGGCTCGTCCGGGCCCACAGCGGCTCCTCACCCTCCCCGCAGCGCCAGGCCCTGCCGCCCCCCACCCGCCCCGCGGCCCCCCCGCTCACCGCTCTGCTCTCCCAGAAACACCAGCTTGAATTTCCGCAGCGGGTTCCCGAACTCGCCGCCGCTGCCGGGGGCGGACATGGCGGCGCGGGGAGGCCGAGCCGGAGCCGTGACTGAGGGAGAAGCGAACACCCACCGCCCTGCACTCACACACACCCCGCCGCCCCGCCCGCCGCGCGTCACTTCCGCTGCCGTCACCTCCGCGTCATTTCCGCCACATCCCCGGGGCGGGCGGTGGCGGCGGGACCGCCTCTGGGGGCGGTGGCGGTGAGGCCTGTACCGGGGCCTGCCCGGGGGGTGGCTGCTGGCTGCTTCTGCGGCGTCACCCCTCCCCACCGAGCCCCAGGACAGAGACACGGGCCCCGGCTCCCCGCCGGGGGCTCCCCCGCGCCCCGGCAGCACGACACGGAGCCTGCAGCGGGCCTGCGGGGCGGGTTTATTGATCACGGTGCCACAGAGAGCTGCGCAATGGCGGCGGGGCGGCCTCGCTGTCCCCCGTGGGGCGAGGCGGAGGGAGCAGGGGCTTGCGCACCGCCTGGCGGGACCGGCTGGCTGCAGGGCTTGGAGCCGGTGCGGGGAGCCCGGCGGAGGAGGGGACAGCGAGGGGAACACACGGCACCGCGCGGAGAGGGCGGAGGTGGCGGGGAACAGGCTACGGGTGGCTCTGTCCCACTGCGGGGTGCGGGGGACGGGTGGCTGTCCGTGCGAGCAGCGGGTTAGCTTTACTCTTTGTCGGCCTCCTCCTTCTCATCCTCATCGTCTTTCTCCCCCTTGAGTTTTTGGCGAGCGAATTCCTCGATGACGATGTCCTCCTCGCTGGAAGGGAGAGCAGAGCATGGTGAGCCCTGGGAAGGAGCCGCGGAGAGCCCACGGTCTGGGGGACACAGCAGCAAAGAGAGGGGCAAAATCCCTGCCGGCAGCCGAACCCTGCCGCTTCTAGGGGACAGTGCCCAAATCCTGCTGGTCTGTGCCCTGGCCCCAGCACCCCACACACTGCCGGGAACAGTCAGGTCACACTGTGAGCCACAGCCTGACCCTAGCACACGAATCTGGGACAGATTGCTGGCTCGGCTGTGAGCATGTGTGACCGGAGGGGTTGGGCGCTCGCCTGCAACTTTTGGTGTTTTTTTAAGACAATATTTTGCATTGTCAAGGGAAAAAAGGGAAGGAAAAGAAATTAAAGTGGAGACAAAGAGATTAGTTACCTCCTTGTAAAAGGCAAGCAACGGATGACATCAAGGGAGAGCCACAAAATGAAAAGCAGGGGAAGCAAATGGAAAAAAAAAGAGTCAGCAAAACCAATTCCAAAAGCTTGCATATGTGAAACGACTTGGCAAAACCTGCAGGGAGCGGTGGTGGGGACAGGCCAAGAGATTTCCTCCTCTGGAAGTTTAAATATCCTCGTGAGCTGGGAAACTGATAGGCTTTGGTGTGAAAGCCTTGTAGTTGCAGACCAAGTTTCCAGGCTCCAAATCCCAGCGCTCGTGTCCCGTTGCAGGGTGTAACCACACACAAAACCAGACTTTTGGGCCTTTGCGAGCAAGGGCCAGCTGCAGGGCTGGTTGGCGGCCATGGCTGCCAGGAGTGGGTTTGGCACGCTGCAGCTTCCCAGAGGGGAGCAGCCCCAGCTGTGGCTTCAGCCGGGATAAACTCACGTGGTGGGAGGAGAAGAGGGCTCTGGCAACAGGGAGCGTGTGGGGGCACGGGGCTGGGACGGACGGCAGTCCCAGCACATGCTGTGCCACCAAACCTTGTGGCTGTCACACGGTTTGCCTCGGCCATGCCATAGCCACAAGGCCACTGGCTGCAGAAGCCCAGCCGTGTGACCTCGGGTGCCAAAGTGCTGCTTCCAGCAGCCAAAGGACCTTGGATGGAGACCAAAGCCACAGGGGACATGACTGGGAGATGCAGCACTGCTGGCTGCTTCCAAGGGACAAGGCGAGGTCTGGGCTTGCAGCAGGAGCAGCTGCTGTGTTTGCAGCCAGGGGAGTTGTAAAATAAGCCCTGGAAATTCACAGAACACGTGTTGAGCCCAGCATTTGAATCCTCCCAGCCTGTGACAATGCTGTGCTGCCTGTGTGAGTATGGAGGGTCCCATGGTGTCTGCTGTGACACCAGGGCTCAGGCTTTAAGTCCTGGGTGATTTAATCCAAGAGTGTAATCTCAAACTGGAATGGGGCATCACATCCATCTGCGATGGAGCTGTGCGGTTTGTGCGTTACAGGAAATACTGACTTGAGGTATAAGGAGGCATCGCTTTACCTTGGCTTATCTGTAGTCCATCGATAAGCAAAGCACAGGGAGGCAAGGATGGAGAGAGAGAGACATGCAGGTTAATAGAGGAAGGACATTTCACCTAACATCTCTTCTTAACACTCGGGTGTTTTTCTGGAAACTTTGCACAGAGGCAACTGCATTCGTGGTGCTTTTGCCAGTTCCCCTCTGGTCTCTTCCTCCCCCACATTTCAGCAGCATCCCAGGCGCTACTTACTGTCTGCAGGCTTCGGGTGCATCAGGATGACAGGCAGCTCGACCCCAACGTCACTGGAAGGAAAAACACTTCTTTCAATAAACCCTCCCAGCACCGCGCCGTGCTCAGCCCCACAGGCAGCTCCCCCCTTACCTGGAAGTGAGATCCCCCAGGATGCTGCAGCAGCGGGAGAGAAGGGACAGAAATCAGCCAAGGCAGAGCAGGGGAGGTGAGACTTTGCTTTACAGTGAGGTAGAAGAAGATTTATAATGGGGTGAAGGGCAGCGGTGATGGGGATGGAGGTGTGGGAATCAGCCCAGCGCCCAGCTGCCCCACGGCCCCGGGGGAGTGGGGCACGGACAGGAGAATCCACGGCATGAGTCTCCATGTCATCTGTCCGGTGGCACAAGGTCCCACAGCCCAAAGGGATGGTCCCTGCCCCTCGCGCCTGCAAGAACCTCACCCTCCTCGGGACACCACCAGGTTGACCTTCACTTTGTAGGACACCAGGATGCCCAGCACCTCCTTGTCCATGCCAGGTCTCAGGCTAGGAGGAAGGCAGAAGGGAATGGTGAGGTGGGCAGTGCTGTCAATGGGCCACCACAGACCCCTCCGCTCCCCCCCAGCAGCTCCTGGGGCTGTCTCTGTACCCCGTTCCCTGTGGGGTGCGCTGGGATTTACTGGGAGAGGAGGACAACACAACAGGGCAATAAGAGAGAGGAGGAGGCACAGAGCAGTTTCTCGAGGCCACTTGAGCTGCCCGAAGTGGGATTTACTCCCGAGATGAGACCCAACACAGCTCTGCAGAGGGATACAGGGGCTTCGGGTGATGGCTGGGACTGGGAGGCTCTGTCACTCGTGCGAGATGGAGAGGTGGCTCTGTGGCCATGTCACTAAATCCCAACATTTTCCAGCTAGATGGGGTGGGCTCAGGCACAGGAGGTGTTGGGGACTCTTGGTGGGCGCCCGGAGCATCCTGAGCAGCGGGGAGCTGTTGGAGAGGGGGGAAGATGTGGGTCTAGCGTTGGTGGGGAGCGGGGGGAGCCCAGGCGGCTCTTACATGGTGGTGGAGGCCAGGTTGGTGTCCTCGTGCTTGAGCTTGCCATCGAGAGCGAGGCCTCGCTTCTCACGGTTGGCTGAGAGCGTGGGGGTGACGGAGTACGTTTTGGAGAAGGTGGAGTTGGCCGCCACGGTCTCGCTGGAAGGGGTGGGAGAGGAGAGCTCAGAGCCAGCAGCAGCCTCATGGGTGCTCAGCACCCACCAGGGATGCTCAGCATTGCGCCAGGCACCTGGGCAGAGCCAGACTGCCCTCCCTCCACAGCTGCCTGGGCCCGTTTCCTCCTTTTGTTCCCTTATACAACCACTTCTTTTTTCTGTCTCCCGCCTTTGCTGCAGCCCTCCTTGCTCTCAGGGGTGCAGAGCCTGCAGCTGGCCCCCGAGATGCAAAGCGAAGAGGGGAAGCAGCCGGGGGCAGCTGCACACCTTCCCCCAGGGACCTTCCCAGCCAGCACCAGCTTGTGCTGGGGGCACGGTGTCCGCAGCCTTCCCTCTCCTCTGCTTTCTCTCCATCTGCTCTCCTAACCCTGATATTTTTGCTGCCTGGTGTAAAACCATCTTCCCCACCGACTCTCCCCTCCTCCTCCTTTCTCTTCCTCCCTCTGTCCTCAATGCTGTACCGCCCCCAGACCCTTTTTTCTTACTTTATCTCCTCAGTGCACACAGTCTTGGTGTATTTATCCAGTGAGTAGAGGACCACGTCTGTGATCTGATCAACTGAGGAGAGACCAGAGGACGCAGCGTTGGTGATGCAGCAGAGGCATGGGCGCGCGGTCCCCATCTCCGACAGGGAGGCTGGGATGCAGTGGGTGCTAGGACGTGCCCCTCCTGCCCCCTCTCACCTGAAATCTTAATTTTTTTAACAATCTTGTTAGTGGTGTTGTTGATATTGACGGTCACATTGATGGGGTCTCCGTGGTAGTAAATCTGCAGTGGGAAGAGGCTCGGTTACATGGCCGGGCATCCCGGTCCCCATCCCTGGGGGTGCCCATGGTGGCATGAGCCAGGGGACAGCCACCGGACTGACCTCCTTATCCAGGGAGGCTTCGAGGTGCAGGGGCTTGTCGGACATCATGAACTGCCGGGTGGTCTCTGACTTGGGGGCTGGCCCCGTATTTGGGGGGGCAAACTGGATCTTGCGGATGACGAGGCGCACCGAGTTCCTGCAGGGCGAGAAGCGGTCACCCCCTGACCCCTTTGGCAGGGGCACATGCTGACTGTTTTTGGGGACATTACAGTGTCACTAGTCAAACGATACAAGGTGCAGCCTGCTCTCAGGATGTGGTGGGTGCTGCCACGGGGACCGCTGCCCCTCCTTCGGGCAAAGTGCCTGATCCAAGCATGGCACAGGCTGACAGTGGGTCTTCAGCCTGGCCCCCGAGCTGGCCACCCCAAAACCCTCTGGCGGTTTGGTTTTAGGGGCTATGGGGCAGGAAAGGGATCCCCTGCAAATACCTCTTGTGAATTTTCTCCTCCAGATTTTCAGCGCAAAATCCTTTGACCTCAAAGTCCACGCCGCAGGCCTAGGGGTACAGGGATGGTCACTAAACAGGAGGGGCTCAGTGCTGCCTGAGGTTTGGGTTCATTCCCCTCCTTCCTCCCCTGCATCCCTGGAGACCCTGGTCCCAGCTCCAGCCATCCTTCCTCCCCACCCCTCGCCCCGGGGGCCGTGTCCCCATGGAAGAGAAGCAGCTCTCATTTTTGGCACCCCACAACTTAACCCTCTGCCAGGGGGAATGGGTCCAGGGGACACGGGCTGGGGACAGCAGCTCACTTTTCCCACATCATCTGGTCCCGGCTGGAGGGTGACCGAGCAGGGCAGGTTGGTGGCAATCTGGGCAGAACAGAAAAAGAGAAAAAAAAAAAATAAAGAGCGTGCGCAGGGATGAGCCCTGGTGCCCACCGTGGAGGTGTGCGGTCGGGAAGGGCTGGGCAGCCCCTACCTCGAAGGTGAAGGGGTAGGCGTTCTCCCCGAGCTTCTTCATCAGCTTCTCCTGCAAAGGAGTGAGGGTTTTGGGCACCTGGTCCGGCACCGGCGGGAAGATCTGGGTGGTCAGGACGTAGAGGTCCTTCCTGAAGGTCAGCCCGATAACGTCGAGGTCATCTCGGCCGTAGCGGAATGCGCAGGTCAGGGTCACGTACACTGAAACCGGGTGGAAATGGAGAGGAGTGGGGTCAGGGGAAGGGGGAGATAAAGGGAAGGCATGAGGGGAAAGGGGGTGGGAATAGAGGAAAGAAAGGAAAACTAGTAACTTTAGGAGAAATATGACCCTGTTACCAGGACGCTGACCACAAGCACCACGTTAACAAGATTGATCGCATCTTTCTGCAAGGCACAGGTGCTTCAGAGCCAGTGCCCCAGGCAGAGGAGGCGAGAAGGAGGAGGCAGCTTTCCTCCCCAGGTCAGCCACCACAGCCCTGATGTACAACAAGCTGTAGACAACCTGTTGCAGTTTAACCTGACTGCAGTCCCAGGTTGCTTGTGAGCTTTGCACCGGTTTCCATCCCTTCCCCTTGTAACGGGGGTTTGGTGTCTTGATACCTTTTCTGTCCTTTAGGTACTCCGGGTCGATGAGGCAGACGCCATCTGCAAACAAGCAGAAAGAAGGGCTGGTGAGCTCAGCCGCCTGGGAAGATCCTTGCAAAAATACTCTGCTTTTTAAATTAAAATAGTCTGCTCATCAGCTGGGAAGGTAATCGAGGGAGCTGCCGGTCAGGGGGATGGCGATGCCCCCTCCAGCATCACCACAGCTGGGTTTTTCTGCAAAGGGACTTTGTCCCTTTCCCCACCGTTTTTCTGCAAGGGCACTTGCAGGAAAATGGGATGTTTGGTCCTCCTGCTCTGCAGGAAGCAGAGGGGAGCAGCAACCAGCACAGGGCACGTGTGCATCCCCCTCCGTCACAGGCACAACCCCACTCACCTACAGAGTCCACGGAATCCACGTGATCCACAAAATCTCTCTTCCCCAGGTAGATGGATAGCTGGAGGGAGAACATGGTGAGAGAAGGGAACAGGTCAGTGTTTGGCCAAAATTTTCAACCCCTGAGTTGTGTCGTGGGGCTCATTAACCCCTGCTGTTAGAACCTCGGACTGGACATTGCATTTTAGGTTTTTTTCAATTTCTATTTTGAAAAGCGAGCCCAGCAGTGGCATCACATCAGGTATAGCAGGAGTCCATCGGGAGATTTCAGAGGGAAGGGAAACCCATCCCCTGTCCCATCCCTTGGGCAGAGCCGCCGAGGGAGCCCCAGCAGCACATGGTCCCGTCCCTGGGTCCACGCACTCACCTTGCTGTTGGGGCTGGTCTTCTTGAACACCCTGCGGAGGGAACACAGAGAGAGGGGTTGGAAATGCCCTGGATGGGGCTGGACGTGGCATGTCTCGCTCCTGGGGCAGGCAGGGGGTGGGGGGGCTGTCCCTCTGCCTGGGGCAAGGATGGAGAGGGCTTCCCTGCGAGCATGGGGCATCTCCAAGGTGCCATGTGCATGGGATGTTCTGGCCTTGGGGAATTTGGCATCCTGCAAATTTAGAGCCTGAACCCACCCCGTCTGGCTGCCCCAGAGGATGTTACACTCCCGAGCTCAGTGTGGGACCAGGGAGGAGGGGGTGTGTTGGGTGGCTGTGGCTTAAGGGCAAGTGAGAAAGCACCAACGTGGAGAAGGAAAGAGAAGGGGCTTTGCTGGCCCCGTGACAGCTCACTCCATCTCGCTACAGCGACCTCACGTATCCCCGTGAGGGCAGAGGGTGGGGGGAGCTGGGGGACTCATTTTCTCCCCCTGCTCCTGCACTGCAGCGCCCTGCTCCATCCCAATTAAAAAAAAATAAAAAAAGACACTTACTTTGATCCGTCTGCCATTGTAAGTCAGCAGCTGTGCAGCCAGGGATCTGCAGGGAGAGACGCAGGGGAAGGGCTGGGTGAGGTGGTGGGGAAGAGGCAGCTACCAGCAATCCCAGCCAGCAGAAAAAAGGTCATTCCCATCCCAAAACCATTCCTGTCCCAAAACCATTCCCATCCCAACAACCTGCAGAGCCCTCGGGATACAGCACTGCTGTGCCTTTTGCCTGGGATGCTCTGGGTTCAGCTGGAGGGTCTCAGCTCTGGGGAAGCACCCAGGGCAGATGTTAGCAGCTGGAGACCCGGCGGGGCAGCTGAGCCAGGCCAGCCCCTCACCCCCGGCCAAAAAAGCAGTGAAGGGGAGGTGGGGGGAAAAGAAGGGAGAGCAATGCCCCAGGCAGGGCGGACTTCAGAAAATAGGATGCACAGGGGTGACTCCCAGGGGAGCGAGTTCAAAGCAGGGAAAAGCAAGAAAATGAACAAAAGGGCTTATGGAGTTTCAATTTTATGAATTTTTCTTGTCTGCAGGAAATTGGCTGTCATGGCTTAACAGCAGGAACGGGCTCATTCTATCCCATCGCTCACAGCAGAGCGAGGAAACCGCAGCAGAAAGGTTGAGGGCAGCTTAACCAGGCCCTCACCCCCAGCACCTCCGTCCCCGTCCCTGGGTCCCCATCGCTGGGTGGCAGCGCTGGAGGCAGCTCTGGGAGCCCAGCCTGCTTGTGCTGCCTGTGTTTCACTTGCTCAAGCTCGATGTTCAGAATTAAACTGTAAATATCACACTGATCACCAGCTGATTCGCCGGGAGATTAGGTGGGATGAGCTCAGCTTCTTAAAGTTAGGCAGCTCTGACATTAGCAGAGCTTAAGCCCAGGCAGGATTTTAAGCCCCAGGGGTGTGTGGGCGCAGTCGCCTCTTTACGCAACCATAGGGATGCTGGAGAGAAAGAAGAAATTGATATGGGAGGAGAGGATCCTCTTCCCCAGAGAAAAACAAGGGATTAGTCCCAAACATGGGAGCTTTGATGCCCTGGGGTGCTGCGGGATGTGGAGCTTGGGCATCCTCACCCACAGGTTTCTTGGGCAACAGCAGGAGAAGGTGTGAAGGGAGCGGGAGCGGAGCTATGCCATGGGCTCAGCCCTCTGCAGAGCCTGGGAACTGGGGACAAGGTGATGAAAGGTGGAGGAGAGATGAGCCAAACTCCTCCTCTGCATCTCCCAAGGTGCGGAGAGGGGCTCTCAGAGCCCTCCTGGCTTGGCTGAGCTCTTCTGCTGACACCAACCCTTCCACCCGTGCCCCTGAAATCCTTCTGGCCACATTTTTCCTTTTTCAGCCCCAAACCTCCCTCCTTCCAGCTACTGTCTGGCACCAACCTCCCTTCCCCAAAGCGTTTTACAAACCAGCAGATTCTGTGCCCCAACCGGCTGGTGGGGCGCAGGCAGCACTCACCTGGCAGGAGGACAGACAGACAGACTCTCTCCTCTTCCTCTCCCAGCACGTCCCACTGCCACCCCGTCACTCTGGGCTGCTCCCAGTCCTGCTGCTTCTTATACCCCCCTGGCAGTCCCTCCCCTGGCATCTGACCTCGCTCTGGCCGGAGATGCACGGGGTGCGTGTGCGCACCGTGGGAGAGGCGCTTTTGGGCAGAATCCAATTAGTTGATTAACCGGGGAGACGCTCCGCGAGTAAGAGTGGGCTATAAATACGGCTGCTGCCGGAGCCCTGCGAAAGCGGCTTACCGAGATTGGCAAAGTGGGCTTAGGAGCAGGGTGATGGTAATTGAGGTGGAAGCTCTGCGCCCGGCAGGCAGGGGTGCAGATTGCTGCCATGGCCAGTGGAGCTGGGCCAGCCCTGGGCACAAATTGGGATGGAGATGGCAGGAGGGACCTGCCTGATTTCATCCCTCCCTTACACACTTTGCTGGTAGCTTCTTCCATGGCCAACGTCCCCATCTGGCTGGTCACCTGGAGGTGGCCCACTGCAGTCCAGGGCACGCGGGATGCCCATGACACAAGGATGCTGATGTACGAGACAACAGGGAAAAAGCAAATACCAGGTTCGCTCCTCCTCGAAAGCAGCAGGGAAGGGCCAGCCCACTCTTGGGGGTGGGACACAGACCTGCCACCATCCCCCAGCACCGTCATTTCATAACACCACTGGCTGGCCTCACCTGACCCAATTAGCACATCATTAATTCAAGGTTTGCTGCTGCAAATAGAAAACTCTTGAAAGCGCAGAGTGGATTTGCCTTGTGGCTGGCGGGAGAGAAGCACTCCCCGATACCATCCTCCCCCAGCCATTGCCACTGCGCAGGATCCCCCCATGCCATGCGGGAGGCTGCAGGATGCTGGTGGGGATGCTGCCCCCAGGTCAGCCCTAGGGACAGGGCACAGACCCCATGACAGCTGCAAACTGCCCTCCTCGTCTCCCTCACACCCTTGAGTGCCCGGCCAGACCCTTTGCTTTGAGCACCCCCTTGGTTTTGGCACAGCCTCTAGAGCTGAGCACCCAAGTTGGGATGTCCCCAGTGTGCTTCATCCCAGAGCTGCCAGTAGCCTCCTCCTAGAACCCTGGATCATCTCAACAACCTTTAGCGCCTGGGTACCAACCCCTCCCAGACACAGCCCACCTGTGCCCCTAGCCCCATGGGCCACCAGGAGCCACTGGGAAACACTGGGAGCCACCATGGCCCCCCAGTCCCACCAGCCCTGCTGCCCGGGGCTTTAGCTGTCAGCACACGTTGCCCGTGGCCAAGACTTGTGATCTCTTTAATTGCACACAGGAGAGCTGCTTAATTTGCCGATTAGCAGTTGCTATTTCTGCCAAGGTCGGGGGGACACGTGAACTGTGACCTTCCCGCTGGCGGGTGGAAGAGGAGGAGGTGACAGTCCCACCTGGACACACACTCCCCCCAGTGCCATGCCCAGGACAGCTAATCCCGAGGGCTCTGTTTGCAGCAGTTTGTTAGGCTCTTATTAAGCCTGATGCCATTCATAAGGGCCATGGCCGTAGGGTCTGTGGAGTGTGGTGAGGATGGAGAGCAGGTTTCATCACGGGCAGCTTCAGCTCGTTTTAATCCTGACTGCATGGATTCAGCCAGGGAGACCTTGCCCAGGTGGGGAAGCAGATATTTCCCCCCCCAAACCAGTGGTGAGACGGACAGACCACATCCCTTCCCGTGCTCACGCCGTGCTCTGAACCACGCACCGTGGAAGGAAGCTGGGGGATGCAGCGCCGTGTTATAAATAACAGGGAAATGAGAGAGGGCTGCTTCCTTTTTCCCATTTAATCAATGGCCAAAGGCTCTTCTCATCTGCCCCGTCCCTCCCGGCCCCCCAGGTCCATGCATGGCATGAAGCACAGCTCCATCGGCCCCTTCCAGCGGGCAGGACGCTGGTGGACATGGGGCTGGTGGAGCCTGGGGGGACCCAGCTTCATCCCTGGCTCTGGTGGAGCCACATCACCTTCCAAAATAAAACAGTTCCTGGCTGCTGGCAGAGCTCCCTGAGTGCAGGTGCATCCGACAACATCCCAGCTCAGCCTCCGGCACCGCAGCTGCCTTACGTAAACGCCAGCACCGCTGATTTCTCAAAGCCCCTCAGAGCTCCAGTTCTTCCTCCCCTGATCTGGATTACGTGGTGCAGACGGCATTAATCCGAAGCCGGGCACCTCCGCGGCGGCGGGGAATTATTGCTGTGCTGTTAAGTAACAGGAGGGAGCAGCGCTGGTGGGAGCGGGTGTCTGGCAGGATGGGGGTCTCTGGCAGGATGAGGGTCTCTGGCAGGATGGGGGTTTTGGGCAGGATGGGGGTCTCTGGCAGGATGGGGGTCTCCGGCAGGATGGGGGTCTCCGGCAGGATGGGGGTCCCCGGCAGGATGGGGGTCTCCAGTGGGATGGGGGATCTCCATCAGGATGGGGGTCTCCCCCAGGATGAGAGTCTCCAGCTGCCGTCCGCACACAGACCCACCATCACTGCATGTCCCCGTGGCAGATGCTCAAGTGGGCAAACTCAAGTGGGCTGCCCGACTTCTCGGTGGCCCTGGCCACAGCTGACCCTTGAGGCAGGAGCCCAGGAGGAAGCCTCAGCAGGGACTTTTGGCATGTCTGTGCCAGCGGGCATGGGCTGACGGTGGTGGGGGATGGTCCCTTTGCGTTGGGCTCATGGCTGCAGGGGTTGGACGGTGATTCCAAGGGTGGCAGACAGCCAGGAGCGTGGCTTGGCACGGCACACCATCCTCATCATCCTCATCCCCATCCTCATCCTCCGCTGGCAGGACCCCACTGTCTCGTCTCCCTCTGCACCCCAGCAGCAGACGGCGGCTGCTGCTCATCTGTAATTAATTGTCACTAATAACTCCAGCGCAGCTCGCTCCTTGCCACGAGGACCAAAAACACTGGCTCTGCACCCAGGAGCTGCTGTTTCCAGCACCATCCTGCTGGGAAAAGCCTCCCTCCTTCCCAGGACCCCCCAGCCCTGCTCCCCTCCTGCCCACAGGCACAGCACACACAGAAGGGGTGACACGAGTGCCATCGTGGGTGACACAAATGCCATCACAGCTGCCCAGTGCTGACAGCAGCTCTGTCTCTGTGCAATAAACATCAGAGCTCAGCCCCAAACTCATTTGTGGGGTTTGCTGCTGTCCCACACTGCTGGCAGTCCCTTCTCCCAGGGTCTGCCACCCCATCACCCGCTACCCTTGGGGAATACGGGCAGCGGGGTGCAGGCAGAGCCCCCGCTCCGGGACCCCTCCTGCCTGCACCCCACCATGCTCTGCTCGCGTGGCCGCGGGCTTCCCCCACCAGAGCGGGAGGAGGAGCGAAGGAGGCTGGTCCCGGCAGCGGTGGCGAGAGCAGAGAAGGAGGAAGAACGAACGCGGCGGACGCTGTGGTTCTGAGCGAGCAGAACAGGGCAGTGAGTGGGTGGGCTCAGCCAGGGGAGACCGGGGAGTGGGGACACCGCTGGGGGTCCTGCCTGACCCCACGCCACTGCCCCAACGGGTGTGTGTCCCGTAGGAGGAAGGCCAGAGCGGCTGCTGCAGCATCGCAGTTCTGCACCCCAAAATCTCTGCTCGCTGCCACCAGCACCCCACAACAGCCGCAGGAGCCCCCCGCTGCATCTGCGAGGGACGGTGAGTGTGTTGGGCGAGATCCGGGTCCCCACGTCCCGCTGGGACGCCAGCATGGCCTGTCCTCACCGTGCACGGTGGCAGGATGGTGGCCCCGGCGCTGGGGCAGCAGCGTGGGGTGGTTCCCCCGCAGGAAAGATCCGTTTGCTTATCTGGCCCCGTGCACCCCGCAGGCTGGACCCCCCCGCGATGAGGAGCACCTGGACCCCCAGCCTCCCCCAGCCATCCCCCTGGTCCTGGCCGACCCTGTCCCCATGAGCATCACCTCGGTGGCTGCGCATCACCCGCTGGGACATCCAGCCAGCACCTCGGTGGGGTACAGGAGGGCTGGTGCCCCAACACCACCCCCACCTTCCCCAGCTGACCCTGGGGACCAGCTGAGGACCAGCATCCTCCGCTGAGTGCCGATGCGGGGCTAGGATGGGGACACAGCGCAGGCGGTGACCTGTGGGTTTGGAGGATGGCGGCGGCCAGCTGGTACCACCGGGACATCAGCCGGGTGGTGGCCGAGGAGCTGCTGGCCAAGGCTGGGCAGGACGGATGCTTCCTGGTGCGGGACAGCGAGTCGGTGTCGGGGGCATACGCCCTCTGCCTCCTGTGAGTCCCCTGCAGCACTTCTGCTCCTGGCTTCTCTCTCCTGTCCCTTGCTGGGGTCCCTCTGTCCCTCTCCCTGCTCCAGGCTCCAATCACGCTGCTCCAGCATCACCAAAACCTCATGGAAAAACTTTCCAGAGGGATGCTGGGGTGGTGCCAGCTCTGACATGGGGGTTTTGGGGTGATCCCCAGTTCAGCCTGGGGACAGCCACTCTGCCCAGCACTGGGGCTGCTGGAGGGAGAACCCAAGGTCCAGGGGTGCTCATGGAGGGCAGCACCCTGAGCCCCTTCGGGCTGCCCCAGGAGGGGGAGCAGCTGTCCTGCATCACCCTCTGCAAAAACAAACACTCCGTCTCCCTCCAGCCCCGTGACACCCGCAGTTAACAACTCCCATGCTGGGACTTTGGGGGTGCATCCCCACTGCCCCCGGGACCCCTCACTGTCTGCATGCCTGGGACTGGGCTTTGCACCCCCCCGAGAGCACTGCTGCAGGGGCTGCCTGCACCTGCCTGCACCCTGCCTGCACCCATCCTGCTGCCTGTACCCTGCATCCTGCGTGTACCCTGCATCCTGCCTGCACCCATCCTGCTGCCTGCACCCTGCGTCCCGCCTGCACCCGTCCTGCTGCCTGCACCCTGCCTGCAGCCCAGCGACACGTCTGCAGCAGGGAGCGCGGGGCGGCGTCTCGGCGGGTTTTGGCAGGATGCCACCCCCTTGGCCTGGCCCAGCGCACAGGACAAATTGCAAACACATGGTGCGGAGGGGTGTGGGGGGCTCGGCGGGGGGTTCAGCCCAGCCGCCCCGGCTCTGCCAGCATCCCAGCCGGAGGTTAGGCCAGTGCCAGGCGGGACAGCGGCATGGGCAGGGATGCTGGGGTGGCCTCAGTCGCAGTCACGGGGATGTGGCCCCTGCAGGCAGGGTGACACTGTGCATCCTGCCCTGCACACGGATGCAGATGCAGAGCTGAAGGTGATGCTTTTATTTCCAGAAGTGAGAGCTCAGTTCCTCTCTCTACAGAGGGGAGGGGGTGTTTGCACCAGGGCCACATCCCCGTGGTGCCATGGGGGGGGCACAATGAGGGACCCTCGTCTGCTCTCTCCCAGGTTCCAGCGGCACGTCCACACCTACCGCATCCTCCCCAATGACGAGGGGCTGCTCTCTGTCCAGGTGGGTGCCCAGAGGCTGGGGGCTGCCAGGGTGCACTCCCTGCCCTGGCTAATGCCACCGTGCCGGGGGCCACCAGCTCGGAGCGGGGACAGGATGCAGGTGCGAAGGGGCCGGGGTGCTCGCCTCCCCCCTTGCAGCACCCGGAGGCATGGCATCCTCCTGCCCTCCCCAGCACGCCAGCGCTGCGGTTTGGGTTTTGCACGAGCTGCCGGCAGCACGTGGCATGGCAGGATGCGAGTGCTTTGCAGCCACCCCTTCGGCTTGGGGCCACCTCAGAAACTTGCCTCCCCGCCGGCCCCATGGCTGTGTGGCAAAACGCTTGTTCCCTTCCAGCCACTGTTCCCCACCCCACGATCCCATCCCTGCCATATCCATCCCCATGGTGCCTGTCCTGGCCACCAGCTCGCCCTCTTTGCTGTCACTTCATGGTTTCCCCTGGTACCCAGCTCTCTGCAGCCCCCCTAAAAAGAGCATCCTGAGGGTCCCCAGGGAGCATCCCCTCTGCTGCACGTGGCAGATGTCCCCACGCTCCTCTCCGTGCTCCGCTGCCCTGCAAGGGGCTGGGGTCACCTCCCCATGGGCATCCAGCTGGCACTTCCAGCTCCCCACGGGCATATTTTGGGGGACAGACCCACTCGGCTGGTCCGCAGCCCAGCTGGGGGCTGCCCCACAGAGCCGGCAGAGGTGGGGACATGATGGTACTTCCCCTCCTCTGCCCCCCCAGACCATCCAGGGCATCCAGGCCAAGTGCTTCCGCACCCTCCCCGACCTGATCAGCGCCTACCAGCAGCCCAACAACGGGCTGGTGACCCCCCTGCTCTACCCCGTGCACCAGCCCCGGCAGGCGGCCGACGACAACTCGGGTGAGCTGGGGAGGGGGCGGCAGGGGGGCTGATGGTGGGGAGGGGTTCCTGCTGACCCGCCCGTCCTCTGCTTGCAGACGGGGAGGATGGCCGAGGCGGGGGGCACACGGCGAGCGCGGCACCGGCCGGGGGGGCCGGGGTGGGGACATGGGTCGGTGCCCCCCTCACTGGCCGGACCCCCATCTCGCAGCAGCTGCACCAGCGGCTGCAGGAGCAGGTCCACAGCAGGTACCGGACCCCTGCGCACCCCCAGGGGATGGAGGCGATGGGGTGGGCATGGCCATCCATCCGTCGTGATGGTGGCGTGCCCGGGGAGGGGGTCTTTCCAAAGATGCCCGCCTGCCCTTGCAGCCCGGCCAGCGACTTCATGGGCTTCATGGCCGAGTACCTGAATCACCACCTGCAGCTGGACCTGGAGTCTCTGCGCCACGGCCACCCGCAGCTCCGCCACCTCAGCACCGCGCTCGTCACCGCCTGTCGTGCGCTGCACAGGCGAGTGGCACCCCCCGAGGACACCCCCCACGTCCCTGTCCCCTTCACGGTGGTTGAGCACCACCACCAAGGTCTGGGAGGTGCCTGTGCCGGCTCTCACCTGCTCCTCTCCTCTGCAGCGAGATCGACTTCACGCTGGCGGGTCTGGAGACGTTGGCCAGGGTGTTCGATGCCCCCGTGTCCCCTCGCAGCCCGGCCAGGGAGCAGGTGAGTCCCCCCGGGCCACTGCAGACCCCAGGGACCCCCACATTGTGGGCTGGCAGGGAGGAACCCACCGATCTGATGCCACCGTCCTGCTCAAAAAACATCTGTCCTTCCCCGCAGGGTCTCCTGACCAGCGATCCAGACCTTGAGCTGCTCCTCAGCAAGATCTCCACCGTCAACCACCTCCTCTCCTCGCTGGAGAAGAAGGTGCCTGACCCCTGCAGGCGATGCCAGGGCTCCAGCAAACCCCCCACCCAAATTAACACCTGCAGCAAAGCTAGCTGCTGGGGGGGGGTGGGGAACAGCCCTGGGGTTCCTTTGAGGCAGGACAGGATGGTGCAGGGTGCTCCCAGTTATCCCAGTGCTCCCCCCAGACTGGTGCCCATCTCTCCGGCAGGTGCTGAAGTCGCTGCAGGAGACGGTGTCAAGGCACAACCTGGTGCTGCCCAGCGTGGCCGCAGCCCCCCCCTCGCCGGCCACCAAGCCCCTGGCTGTGCAGAGCTTCGAGGTGAGGGCGGGGGGCACGGCAGGACCCCCGCGTGGCTGCTCGGGCATGGGGGGAACGGGGCTGAGCTGGGAACCGCGCCCCGTCCGCAGGTGAAGGTGGGCAAGTCGGGGCGGGCAGTGCTGACCGTGGACGTGGAGTCAGGCACAGTGGCCATCACCAAGAGGGGCAGCGGGACCCCAGAGGAGACCATCCCCCAGGATAAAAGTAAGGGGCTGCTGACCCCCCCACCCGCTGCTGTGGGATTCCCTGGCACAGGCCTGACGGCAGGGTGATGGGCTGCAGGCTCGGCCCCGAGCCCCCATTCCACACTGCCTGTGGCCCCCATGGCCGGGGGGGGGGGGGATGCCACCATTGCCCCCCTCATGCCCGGCATTCAGTCCTGCAGCTGATCAAATACCAGAGCGTGCAGAGCAAGGTGAGGCTGGTGTACGATAGGGAGCCACAGAGGAACCTGAGCAGAGATTTCGTCTTCCCCAGCGCGCGGGTGAGCGGCACCGGCAGGGGTCCTGGGGGGTACAAATCCATCATGCAGGGATGCAGAGAGTGGGTGGTCTCAGGGTTTGGACCAAGCCTGCCAGCCAGCTCCCACACCTGGGGGTGATGTACCCCCAGCCTTGGGGTGCTGTGGCTCCCAGCTGCCCTTTGGGGTCACTGAGACCCCCTGTACTGTCCCACAGAAGCGAGAAGCCTTTTGCCAGCTGCTGCAGCTGATGAAGATCCAACACTCCAACCTGGACGAGCCCGACCTCATCTCAGTGTATGTCGGGACGTGGAACATGGGTAAGGGGCTGGGGTAAGGTCACGTTGTCCTGGGGGGCTGTCACAGCTCCCCATCAGCCTGGGCGGGTTTGGGGAGGGAGCTGCCCCAGGAATCCTGAGCTTCAGACTGGTCCTCGGTGGGACTGGACAGCTGGAGAAGATCCTGACCCAGCCCCTTTTGGGTTTGTCTGGGATCCACTCACCCCGTGGCTGTTGGGGAAACAGAGGAGCTGGGGAACTGGGTGGGTTTTGGGTCAATCCCAGCACCAGTCTGGGATGCGCGTGGGTGGGGCTGGCGTGATGCTTCCCATCCCCAGCAGCTCCTGGAGATGCAAAGGGTCTGGGGGTGGGCTCAAGGAACCTGGAGGCAGCCCCGTGCTGTTCCCCCCAGTGACCTGCTGTCGCCTACCCACAGGCAGCACACCACCGCCCCGCTCCCTGGCATCCTGGCTGACCTCGAGGGGCTTGGGGCACACACAGGATGAGACCACCGCCTGCATCCCCCACGACATCTACGTTGTCGGCACCCAGGAGAACTCCCTGGGCGACCGCGAGTGGGTCGAGTTCCTCCGCGCATCACTGAAGACCCTCATGGATATCGACTACCGCGTGGTAACGGCGGGGTGCAGCCCGGACCCCTCCGGATAGCTCTGGGGGGGCACCCAGTGCTGAGCAGCCTAAAGCCACCCCCCAGCAGTCCCCAGCAGCCATTGCCCCAGGGCTCTCCCCACCAAACCCAGGGTCCTCCCCCACCTCAAATGCAGCCTGGACCCCTCCGGCTGGGTCTGGGGGGGCACCTGGTGCTGACGGGCTAAAGCCACCCCCCAGCAGTCTCAAGGAGCTGAGTACCATCACCCCAGGGCTCTCACCCCCAAACCCAGGGTCTTCTCCCCCCAAATGCAGCCCAGGGACCTCCCCGGGACCCCCCCTTTCCAGGCTGGGTTGGCTCACCTTGCTGCTCTTCCGTCCCCACCGCTCTCAGCCATGGGGTGCTGTGGGGGGGGACCAGGCAGGCTGACACCCCTGTCCCCTGCAGGTGGCCCTGCAATGCCTCTGGAGCATCAAGATCGTGGTGCTGGTGAAGCCAGAGCACGAGCGGCGCATTAGCCATGTCAACACCTCCAGCGTGAAAACCGGCATCGCCAACACGCTGGGTAGGGATGGGGACGGTGCCCCAGAGCCGGGGGGCAGCCTGGGGACCATCCCAGGACCTCTGAGCCCTGCCCCAGAGCTCCATACCCAGCACATCCCTGCAGGGAACAAGGGAGCTGTGGGCGTCTCCTTCCTTTTCAACGGGACATCCTTCGGCTTCGTTAACTGCCACCTGGCCTCGGGCAGCGAGAAGACCCAGAGGTGATGGAGGGGCTGGGGGCAACGGGGCTGCCCTGGGGGCAGGCGGGCATCTCAGGGGGCTGGAAGAGCCCTGGGGGGACGTGGGGTTGTCCCTGTCCCCCTCCTGTCCCCAGCTGGCAGGATGAGGCGTCCCCAGGGAGGTTGATGCCATGCTGCTGTCCCCCCCGCAGGCGTAACCAGAACTACAGTGACATTTTGAGGTCCCTGGTGCTGGGGGACAAGCGGCTCAGTGCCTTCGACCTCACCCTGCGCTTCACCCACCTCTTCTGGTTCGGGGACCTCAACTACCGTCTGGACATGGACGTGCAGGTGGGACCCCAGGCTGGGGACAGTGACACACTGGTGGCAGTGCCGGTGCAGCTGTGGGGGCAAGAGGAGCTGGTTGTCACCGTGCTGTCCTCCCCCTGGCGCAGGACATCCTCGCCCACATCACCAAGAAGGAGTTTGAGGCTCTCCTGGCTGTGGACCAGCTGAACCTGGAGCGGGAGAAGAACAAGGTGTTCCTGCGATTCAGTGAGTGCGGGGGCCAGGACGCTGCTCCCCCCACCCAGAGAGTGGCACCCAGGGTCCCCACAGCCCTGTGTCACCTCCAGCACACAGCCATGCCCTGTCCTGGTGCCACAAGTCTGGGGGACATCAACGTGTCAGCCATTGGTGTGGTCCCCAGATGGGGACAGTGACACCGATGCAGCTGTGGGGACAGGCAGTAATGCTGTCCCCATGCCACTTCTGCATCTTGGTTCCCAGGCGAGGGTGACATCTCCTTCCCGCCCACGTACCGGTATGAGCGGGGGTCCCGGGACAGCTACATGTGGCAGAAGTTCAAGCCCACAGGGGTGAGTCCCCAGAGTGTCCCACCAGGCTGCAGGACATCACCGGGGGACAGGGACAGCGGGGTCCAAGGGTGCTGATGGGGGGCTGCGTGGTGATGTACAACCCCAACGCCTCCGCCAGCCCATTCCCTCCCCAGGGAACTTTTTGGGGTGCTTTTCTGGGCTGGGAGAGCCAGACCTGGGGGGACACTGATGCCACCTGTGTTCCCCATTTTCAGGTGAGGATCAATGTCCCCTCGTGGTGTGACCGCATCCTGTGGAAGTCACACCCGGAGACGCATGTGGTCTGTAACTCCTATGGTGAGCAGGACCCCAGGGCTGGGGGGGGACCCCAGGGTGGCCAGTGCTGCCTGGGACCCTGGGGCTTGGGGACTGTCACCCAGCTGTCCCCTCCCACCATCCAGGCTGCACTGACGACATCGTGACCAGCGATCACTCACCCGTCTTCGCCACCTTCGAGGTGGGAGTGACCTCGCAGTTCGTGCCCAAGAAGGGTAAGGGGTTGGAGACTGTCACCCCCCAGCCCCTGGCTGTGGGTGCTTGACGGTGACCCCCCAGTGCCTGCCCACAGCCCCCAGCTCCATCCCCGAGCCGCTGGCGTGCATTGAGTGGGAAAGCATCGAGGTGATCGTGAAAACTGCCAGCCGCAGCAAGTGCTACATCGAGTTCCACTCCTACTGCCTGGAGGGTGAGATGGACCCCCAGGGATGGGAAGACAGGGGGGTGGGCGGCTGGGGGTACACCACAGGGGTGAACCAGCCCCAGCTGGAGCCATGCCCCCATTCTCCCCCCGGCAGAGGTCCAGCGGAGCGGGGAGAACACCTCCCAGAGCTGCGACATCCCCGGATTCCTCAAGTTGGGCTGGTCCGCGAAGCATCTCCCTGTGGTACACCCTCAAGCATCACTCCTCATCCCCATCCCTCCTCACCCCCATCCCTCCTCATCCCCGTCCCTCCTCATCCTCATCCCTCCTCACCCCCATCCCTCCTCATCCCCATCCCTCCTCATCCCCATCCCTCCTCATCCTCATCCCTCCTGCTGGCTCCATACCCTCACCCCCAAGGGGTTCTGGGGGCTGTCACAGTCCCCTCTGAGGACAGAGCCCCCCTCTGCCACCCTGCCCTGCGGCAGCCCCCCTGAGCCCCCCTCTCTCCGCCCGCAGCTGAACCCCATCCTGCCAGACCTGGAGTACCTGGGGGACCAGCATCTGCTGCTCAGCATCAAGGGGGTGGAGAGCTGCGAGTCCTACGGTGCGTGCGGGACGGCGGCGTGGGGGCAGCGCAGTGACATGGGGGGGTGCCAGGCATAGCCCCCGCTGGGCTCCAGTAACGGTTCTGGGGGTCAGGTTCTGCAGCTGGAGCTGGGCAGAAGGGACCCCAGCACCCCCCAGTTGTGGGGTGATGCTGTGTACGGGGAGGCTCGCCTGCCCCCCAGGCTGCCCAGGGGGGCTAAAGGAGGCATGGCTGTGCCCGCAGGCGAGTGCTGCATCGCCATGAGGTCCATGATCGGCAGCATGGCCCAGCAGTTTGAGACCTTCCTCTTCCACCGCGGTGAGGAGACGGGGTCCATGCGTGGCTGGATGAAGGTGCGGGTCCCCAAGGACCGGCGCAGCACCCGCGAGAGGCTCTACGGTAAAGGTGGCCACGCGCCAGCCCCCTCCCATTGCCCAGGGGGCTCAGGGCCACTCTCGGGCACGGCCCCGGCTGCGGGCAGGGGCTGTGTGGTGCCCAGCAAGGAGATGCCACACCTTGGTGCCTTTGCAGAGTGGATCAGCTTCGAGGAGGAGGATGCTGAGCCAGCAGCTGATGCCCCAACGTGCCCCAAGCCACCCCTGCAGCGCCTCAGGTACCCCCCGGGCTCAGAGCCACAAGCCCTGGCCATGGGGTGATGCTGAGCCCCACCCATGGGGTGATGCTGAACCCCCTCCTGCTGTATTTTGCAGGAGCCGGCCCCACAGCCTCCCCGAGCCGGCCGCCGGTTACACCAACCCCGCCTACTTCATCTTCGAGGGGGTCCCCAACACGTGGGTGCCAGCCCCCAGCACTGGTGACGCCTGTGACAAGCAGGCGGAGAGCCCGGGCGGGGGCCAGCGGCGCTGGAGCCCCCCAGCAGCACGGGTCCCTTCACCCTCAGAGGAGCGGTGGGGTGGCCGGCCCCGTGGAGTGCCAGGGGACCTGTCCCATAGGCACCCACTGAGCCCCCCCGGCGTGGGCCAGCAGAAGAGACCCAAATCAGCCATCCTGGCGAGGGACACGCCGGGGCTGGGCGACTGCTCGCTGACGGCGCTGCACATGGCCACCCACCTGAGCCAGCTGGACTGGGCGGCCCCCCAGCGCGAAGGGGACAGCCCCAAGACCCCCCTGCGCCAGACCCACAGCGCCCTGGACCCCCCCCCGCGGCCCTGCCGGGAGGTGCCGAGGGGCACGGCAGATGCTCACCAGCACGGCCACCCTGGAGAGGTACCACCAGGGACCCCGCAGGGCTCTGGGGCTCAGCCGAGGGGCTTGGGGGGTTCAGGGAGGGGAGGGGACATGCTTTTGGCCATGGAGCCACCAGCAGATGTGAGGTCCCATCCCCTCTGCCTGCGGTGCAGGTGGTGGGATGCGGCAGAAGGTGGAGGAGCAGTGATGTGCTCCGTTCATGCAGGATGAGCATGTGAAGGTGGGGACATCGTGGTCCTGGTGTGACACTGCTGCCACATGTCCTTGTTCTTCTTTCCCCAGCGGCCCTGCGACAGGGGTGAGAGGTCCCACGGCGTTGGCGGGGGCCTGGGTCACCTGCGCTGGCAGCAGGACAAGGAGGGGCTGCAGGAGCACGGCTGGGATCAGCTGGAGATCTTCAGGTACCCTCAGGGCAGAGATGGCATGGAGCGGGACCTGCCGGAGACCCGTGGGACCCGACCTGGCCCCAGCTCACCCACGGCAAGCTCGGCAAGGGCACCGCGGTGAACCTGTCATGGAGACCCAGCCTTGGACCCAGCGCCTGGAGCATCCATCCCCATCCAGCACCCATGGGTGCTCTCCTCCGTGGGGCTCCTGGGACAGGCAGAGAGCTGCCAAGGAACAGCGGGCACCCAGGGCTGGACCTCACCAGCAAGCAACTCTGTTGGAAGGTCTCAGGAAGCTCCTGGATGGGAGGGATGCTCTTGGGGTCTCGCTGCCTGTCTCCATCCTCCCTCCCCAAAGGAAGGACCATGCTGAGCCCCACCAGCGAGGAGGGACAGGGGACACGAGAGATGCTGAGGCCACCCAGGACATGGAGACCACTGAGCCCCACACACTCTCAAACCTTCGGCCTCAGCTGCTGCTCCCTCCTCCCCAGGCTCAGCCCAGGTCAGACGGTGTTCCCACAGGACTTATGCAGCAGCTGCTCCTGAGGCTGTGGTGCCATTCCCCTGCGAGATGCCCCTTCCTGTTCTCACCCAGAATAAAGTCTCAGGGACACTGGGGTGCGTGTGTGCAGCGCCTGCCTCTGTGCAGGGGCAGGGACGGAGCATCCCAAGCCGAGCCCGGTGGAGACACCACCAGCTCCCAGTGCTCCGGCTGCTCCAGGACCGTTGCCCACCACCTCCCTTGCAGGGTCTAACTGGGGACCCTGCAAACCCCGACCCTTGAGGCTGCCCTTGCCTCTCCCCACGCTCTTCTGCTGTATCCGAGCATCTCCGGGCTGTCCCCCAGCCAGCCACCCGTCCCTCGTGCCTCTGCTCCCCCCAAGTCATCCCACTCTTGGCCACGGTCCCCCACATTTTGGGGTCCTCCCGTGCACCCCCAGCGTGCCCAGTTCATCACAATGCTGACACGTTTGCACAGCACCCACCCTTCACCCGCCCGCACCCTCGCCAAGGGGTTAAACACCTCGGGCCAGGCTCTGCAGGCAGCGGGGGCACGCACTCCCCCCAAAACACGGGGACAGCCCAGCGCAGCTGCTGTGACACCCAAGGTGGCCTCGGATTTGGGTACACTATGCCCAGGCTGGCCTCAAGGTGGCAGTGGCCACCTTTGTCCCCAGGATGTCCCCGCAGGGCTGGGGGGCCAGCAGGGCAGCACCCTGGGATGGGGGCACTGTGGGGACACATGTGGCCCCAGGGGGACAGGGATGCCACCCTGGGGTGGGCGAGGGGCCATCGTCCCCATGGGCAGTGGGATGCTGTCCCCATGGGCAAGGGGCTTTGGCCATCGTGGTTGAGGGACCACTGTCCCCATGAGTGAGGGGCCATTGTCCCCATGGCCAAAGGACTTGGTCCCCATGGGGAAGGGGCTGTGACCCCCATGGGTGAGACCCACACATCCCACATCTGGGGGGCTGCTGCTGGGGCTGCAGATGGCACAAAGCCTGCGAGGGCGATGGATGGGGCAGGAGTGGGGCTAAGCTCTGCGGGTACCCCTGGGGTGGTCAGGATGTGGGCAGGGACACAGACAGGGACACGCAGGGACATGGCCATGGGGCACTGCAGGCTCCTGCCCCCGCCTCTACCCGCCTCCAGCCCTGCCTCTCTGGGCACTTTGCTCCCAGCGCCGGGAGAACAGGAGTGGGCACACGGCACGGCACGGCACGGCACATCACAGTGGCTGGTGGCCGTGCCACCATGGCCCCCCACCCTGTGGGGGACAGCCGTGTCCTGGGGGGACCCTGCTCCTGAGAGCCACACAAGCCCAGACCACAGGTGAGCTGGGGCAGCTGGTGCTAGGGGACAGCAGCCTCCCGGATGTCCCCACCACAGCTGTGACAACCCAGGGGGACCCTTGGGGGAGCAGCTTTGGCTCCTGGGGAGGGGGGATGCCCAGGGCTGGGTGGATGTGGCGTGGGGGTCAGCCAGTTCTCCCCTCGGCCATCCCCAAATCCCTCTGTCCATCCTCCACCCTATCACGCCACTACCTTTCTCCACCTCTGAGGACCTTCATCCTTCCCCCTGTGACCATCTCCTCTCCTTCATCTTCCTCTCCATCCCCCAAATTCCAAAGCTGCCCTGGGACTGCCGCAGCTTCACCCGGGGCTGGGGGCTCCTGCCTGTCCCCAGGGAGGTGGGGGGACAGGGACAGCCCAGCCCAGGGTGAAAGGACACCCTGACCCCCCACCCTGCCGGGAAAGGGGGTCACTTCGGAGCAGGGGACGTGGCAGTGGGTGGCAAGGGAAGTACCCGACCCCGCTGGCATCCCTGGGGAGGAGGCAGCTCGTGCTTTGGCTGCTCTCACAGTCCAAGGGAAGGATTGGAAAGAAATGAGGTCACGCTCCCCTTGTGCCGGGGCTTTGGCTGCGCGAACCATGTGGCGATTAGGGACAAGGGTCCTTCTGGAGGATGGTTTGCACAATTTCCCCCTTGTTTTGCAATTTCTGAGAGCTTAGGGGAGAAGAAAAGCCCTGTTCTTTCCGTGCTCCAGCCGGTCCCAGGCTCACCCAGCCCTGTGTCCCTCAGCGGCTGCTCACTCCCCTCCAAAATCCACTCTCCTGTCCCCTCTCAAAGCTCCTGCCTGCTACACCACCATCCCTGACCCCCCCAGTTCCCTCCTGCTGGCACACAGGACTTCGGCTCCGGGGCAGAGTCTGCCCTCGGCGCTACCCCACTCATTCATTCCATTGGTGCCTTTCCACCGCCCCCGTAAATCCCCAGGGCAGGGAGCATCGGCTGGGACACCAGGGCTGGGGGCATCTGGGGCCGGCGGCCAGTGCTGGGGGGTCGGGAGCCAGAGCAAAGCTCGTGTTTCTGCAGCAAAGGACCCCCCGACACATTCCCCCGCTCCTTTCTGTGGTGGGTGGCCAGGTGGGTATTTTGCAGGATCCTTCCCTGCTTCCCAGGGGATGCACTCGCCAGGACCACCAGCACAGGATTCCCCATCCCGCAGCCCCTGTGCATCCCCAAAAGAGGCAGGGCAGGAGTGGGCATCACCTCCCCAGCTCTGGGTCCTTCCCCTGCAGTGTCCCCCGTCTCCCACGCCAGCAGCGAGCCCAGTGCTCAGCTCAGACCTCACCGTGGCTGTGGTGGGTCCCTCCTGGAAAAGCCCACCCGTGGCCAGGGAGAGCCTTGCTGGGGATGTCAGTGGGGAGTGGGAACCGGCCGGGTGGTGACGTGTCCCTGGGTTGGGCTGATGTGAATCAGTGATTTAAACCACTGCTTTTGGTCGCGACTAAGATAAGGAAGCAGGAAACCTGTTGAGATAAGTTTGCCAAATATCATATTCTTTTGCGTTGTGATTTTTGGTGGTTGTCCTCAAAGTGAGTTTGCTCAGGAGTGGTTAAATCACGCCGCCGAGCGCTGACCAGATTCGGGTTTTACCAGCTGGCAGGAGCCACGTACCTGCGCTCCTCCAAGTCGCCTTGCACGGTGCAGCTGCTCAGGCTCTTTTTCCTTGTGGGTTTTGCACAACAGATTATTATTTTTCATTTATTGGCTTTGTGATATCTCAGTTGTTTGTTGACCTATGTCACGGCCACTGGTTCTGGTCACTGAACCCTGCGGCACTGCCGCTCGGGCCAGGCTCGAGGCTTCATGCTCACTTGCACTCAGATTAGAAGAGGAAAAAAATCTCCTGCTGCCTCGTGTCCTCAACAGCGTCGTGTCTTGGGGAGACGCAGCCCCTGGGCTGGGACCAGTACAACCAGCACAGCACCCATCCATGGGCGCAGGGCTGGCACCAGCACCCGCAGGCTCTGGCTTTCCTCCCGGCTGCTTTTCCCTCCCGGTCCTGGGAAAACAGAGCGAGTTCTCCCTGCTGTTAATGTTTGATCAGGACCTGCCCGTTGCTCTCTGAACTCATCCCTGTGCCCACGCCAGGCAGCTGCCCGTGCCAGCCGCCGTGGGACGGAAGCCGCAAGGTGTTCGATGTGATCCCGAAGCTGCGGCTCAGCCCAGAACTCAAACAGAAAATGCAGAGATGCGTGCGGCACGGAGGGATCCATCCTGCCTGCCCATCTGCCTGCTGAGTCATTTACCATCATCTCTGCAAACCCAGGGTTGTTTCTGCAGGTAAGGCTCCACAGGGAGAAGATGGATACACCCTTTGGGATATCCCTGCCCGCGGCGCTGGCCACGAAGAGCCATCAGGCTGCTCGTGTCAGTGGCGAAGGCGATGGGCAAATGGGAGGAGGATGAGGAGGGAGCCAAGGGATGAAGGAGCCTGTGAGGACGCAGCCTTCTGCCTCGTACCACCAACACCAGCATCCCACAGACGCGCATCATCTCCCTGAGCCCTGCATCCTCCTCGGTCCGGGAATCCGTCACATCCTGGCTGAGCTCTGGACCTACAGAAACTGGAGTCACGCCAGCGGTCCCTCCATCAGATGCGCTTTTGGCTACACCCTCATCTCCGCCCGCAGCATGGCAGATGCTTTCAGGTTGCCCATCCAAGCATCCATCCTTGCCAGCAGAAGCAGCCGGTCTGAAATCACTTCCCCAGGGATGGCGGCGGGTGCGGAGGGACTGAGGCATGGGCAGCCCTCACCAGTCCTTTATGGACACCGCAATGGTGGCAGAAGCTCCATCTTCCCTCCGGAGGAGTGGGCTCCGAACTTTCGACATCCTGAGAAGTGAACGCAACCCTCTGACAGCTCGCCCTCGCGCCGCAGCCCTGGGGGAACGATTTTCCAGGAGGACGCAGACCCCATCCTTTGATCCTGCTGATGTGCGAGGCGAAGCGTCCCGCCTGCCTTCTGAACTCGCGCTCTGGGACTGGGACTTGGCTCCGGCGCGGCTCCTCTCCGCAGGGCTTAGCTCATCCCTCTCCTACGGAGAACACCCGGCAGCTGGAGGCCCCTCGCCATCCGGGGACGCTCTCTCCCAAAGGCTCCTTTAACAGTCCCCCGAGGATTTCTTTGGGCCATAATATTCCCCCAGACAAGCCTTTCTTCTCCTCCCGCCTTTCTTCTGTCAAGGAGCCCTCTGGGACAAGCAGCATTGTCAGGATGGTGCCAATTAGGCTGAACTGGCTTCCAAGAGGCTGCGCTGGCACCGGCCGGGGGGCTGCTGTTGCTCATCAAGGTCTCATTGTTCGTCGCGCCGTGGGGCTGCTGGCCGGCGGGGCCGGCGTGGTCCCTCTGTCTCCGGCACGCTTCCCGGCTCCCTGCGGCGCTGGTGTCACTGCGCGCGGCTCAAAGGGATGATTAACGGGTGTCATTGCGGGGGCTGCGGATGGGGGGGGGGGGGGGGGGGGGGGGGGGGGGGGGGTGAGGATTTTGTTAAAAAGCCTCCCTGGGCTCCCCGCGAGGCCCCAGCAAGCGAGCTGAGAAAAACCAGAGAACCATCAAAGTGGCCGGAGCTCCTGGAGGGGGGGAAAATCTGGCATCTTTGGCTCCTCTCCATGCTTTGTGCCTGACAATGGTCGGGATCAACGGCTAATGCGCTTTTATTAACTGCTCCCTCAGATCTGGCGCGGAGAACATGGCCACTTCAGTGAGGACGTTCCCAGTTGCCCTGTGGACACCGACGCTGGCTCCCTGGCCGGGGGGAAACACCACGGCGGCGGCGGAAGCCAAGTGCGTCTTTAACGAGGAGTTCAAGTTCATCCTCCTGCCCATTTCCTACGGCATCGTCTTCGTGGTGGGGCTGCCCCTCAACTCCTGGGCCTTGTGGATGTTCATCTTCAGGATGAGGCCCTGGAACGCCACCACCACCTACATGGTCAACCTGGCCATGTCTGACACCTTCTACGTCCTGTCCCTTCCCACCCTGGTCTATTATTACGCTGACCGCAACAACTGGCCCTTCGGGAGAGGGCTCTGCAAGATTGTGCGCTTCCTCTTCTACGCCAACCTCTACAGCAGCATCCTCTTCCTCACCTGCATCAGCGTCCACCGCTACTTGGGCATCTGCCACCCCATCCGCTCCCTCAAGTGGGTGAAGACCAAGCACGCCCGCATCGTTTGCGTGGGCGTCTGGCTTGTCGTCACCATCTGCCTCATCCCCAACCTCATCTTTGTCACCACCAGCTCCAAGGGCAACAGCACCCTGTGCCACGACACCACGAAGCCCGAGGAGTTTGACCATTATGTGCACTACAGCTCCTCCATCATGGCCCTCCTCTTCGGGGTCCCCTTCCTGGTCATCGTCCTGTGCTACTGCCTGATGGCCAAGAGACTCTGCAAGCCCAGCTTCTCCAGCCCCCGAATGCCCTCCTACAAGAAGCGCTCCATCAAGATGATCATCATCGTCCTCACTGTCTTCGCCGTCTGCTTCGTGCCCTTCCACATCACCCGCACCATCTACTACACCTCCCGCTATGTCCAAGCCAACTGCCAGACCCTCAACATCATCAACTTCACCTACAAGATCACGCGGCCCCTGGCCAGCATCAACAGCTGCCTCGACCCCATCTTGTACTTCATGGCTGGGGACAAATACCGCGGACGCCTGCGCCGGGGGCCAGCCCCGCGCCTCCAGCCTGTGTCCATGTGCAACTTGGCCCTGGTGTCCCCTTCCATGGACAACATAATGGGGGGCAGCCACAATGCTGGCGACACCCAAGGGACAGGGGTGGAGCGGAGACGGGCACTGCGGAGCCAACAGTTCGCACAAGTCACAGCCCCTCTGGGCTCTGTGTGGGCACCCTGACACCCCCAGGTCCCCAAATCTGGGGGGACCGCTGAGCTGAGGGCTGGTGGCCAGGGGGCTCGTCCCAGCCCTGCCACAGGATACCATGGGAGGAGGGTCCTGGTGCCACTTGGGGCAGGAAAGCCACCGGGCACCAGTGGGAATGGGAAGGATGCTTGGAGAGCTGTTCTGGGGAGACAGGCTGGTGTCCCACCGCTGGGGACACGCGGGGGCTGACAGGTCACTAAAGAGAGGGGACACTGGTCCCTCGCTGGCACGCACAGCCCTTCCAGTCTGCTCGACAGCCGTGTGCGGGGACTGGACTGGACCTGGGGATGGAGCTGATATCCTGGAGATGTCCCTTGTCACACTGCTGGCCTTAGGAGGAGCGGGGAAGGACACAGCACAGGGCACATGCTGCCCGTGACCCCCAATAAAGCCCCTTCCTCTTTCTCTACACCTGTTTCTCCCCATGGCAGAAGGAAGAGGGACAAGGTGCCCACCCTCACCCCAGAAAATGTTTAAGAGCAGAGACAAGCCACCCCCCACCAGGGCAGGTTCAGAGCGAGGGGCTGGAGTGGTGACACCCGCGGTGACAGGAGAGTCCTTGGGAATCTCCCCCAGAAGGGGCTGTCTCCCCATAGCCCCCCACACCTGGTGAAGGGAAGCCCATAGCATCATCGGGGTCCCTCCAGCCATGGCCATGTGGCACCAACCACGCACAGCCACATGCCACCAGGAGCTGCCCAGGTCACCCAGGGAGGGAGAGGGTCTCAGAGATGCCACTCCCCAGCCCTGCATCCCCATCCCACCAGAGAGTGGTACCCAGAGAGCCCCTCACTCACAGCTGACCTGAAACCGAGGGAGAAGAAGACATCCCTTCTAAGCCCAGTTAACCCAGTAAGAGCAGCTGCCGTCCCTTACTTCCCAGTATATCCAACACAGCCCAGTGGGATGGAGGAGCTGCTCAGTTGCACCTGACCAGCACAAGGGTCCCTGCCAAGTGTGGTCCCAGCCCCAGGGGTGGGACTGCCAGGGAAGAGACATGGGGGGTATCAGGTCTATCCACATGGGGACCATGGGAGCACGGCCACGGTGCCACCAGTCCTGCCCCCCAGCACACACAGGCAGCGGTGGCAGGGGTGGAAATCTGTATTGGGTACAGAGGCGCTGGAAAAGGCTCATCTGGGGCCAGAGTGGCACCCACCCCTAGCACAGGGCCACACGGTCCCAGCTGAGGCCACTTCCCTAGGACCCCAAATCCGGGAGGGTCTCCCCTCCACCCCCTGGGGGATGTCTCCCAGCCTGGTCCCGCTCACCCTCAGGATGGCCCCCCCAAAGAGTCCGCCTCATTCCCTCCTCCTGTGACACCCCCTCCCTCAGCTCCCCATCTCCTGGTTGCCTTGGGGGGACTGTGCCCATCACTGGCCCCCAGCCCCGCACCAGTCCCCCCACATCAGCCCCACATCCTCGAAGGACAGCTGTGTCACCCGCAGCCCCTCCAGACCCCTCTCAAGGGGGGACCCTTGCTCAATCTCCCCCTCCTCTCGCTTCCTCCTCTCCTCCCACCTCCCGCACAGGTTTTTTCAGCCAGAGGAGCAGAGGGCTGAAGCGGGGACTGTCCCCTGCCTGTCCCCCATGCCAGGGCGGCTGAAATCCCCACCCGCAAGAGCCAGCCGCCCTTGTGAGCCAGGATCTGGCCGCCGGCGCTGGCGGGGCTCAGAGGATGTGCAGCTCGTCCGTCTCCGCCATCCCGTACTTGGTCTTGTTCTCCTCGAAGAGCTTGAGCAGGGAGCGGACGTACATCTCATGGTACATGTCCACCGTCTCGCCACTCGGATCCTCAATCTTGGGCACCGTCACCGGCTCCCCCACTGCCACGAGGGGAGGGAGGTCAGGGTGGTGGCATGGGGACATGCTCAGCTCATCAGGGACATGAGTTGAGCATTGTCTTCCAACACCACCCACTGCGGGGTGTCATCCTCCTCCACCTTCAGGGGTCCCCTGCACCCTGGCGGGAGATGCTCACCCACGGTGGTGATGGGTCTGGCGTAGGGGAGGAAGCCCCGGGAGCGGACGGAGGTGAGACCGCGGCCGTAGAAGAAGCAGGGAGCGAAGCCCATCATCTTCTGGAAGCGCTGCTGGATGCTCCTCATCCAGCTGCCCTCCTCAAACACCACCTGCCGAAAGAGGTCGTTCTCCCCGAAGGAGAAGGAGGGGACGAGGTGGGCCCTGTGGAGGGGACACGGTGGGTGGTGATGGGGTGCCGGGACCCCCAGACCCTCGTGGTGGTGGTGGCAGCAGTGCTGGTGACCCACCCGTGCTGCAGGGCCATGCGGACGAAGCCCTTGCGGTTCTTGAGGATGAGCGTGGTGACGCCAGGGCGGCAGGACAGTGACTCGGCCGCGCCGCCGATGACGATGGCCACCGCGTTGCCTGTGCCGTTCTTGGACAGCAGGTACCCGATGGCATGGCGTGTCACTGGGCACAGGCCTGCGACGGGATGGACCACCGGTGCTGCGGGACAGCACCTGGGGGACAAGGACCCCCCGAGGGGACCCCACATGGGACCGTGCCTGGGGGGACCATGCAAGGACTGTGTGCAGGGGACAGCGCAAGGGACAGCGCAAGGGCGCCCCCTGCTGCAGGAGAGTTCCCAAGGAGGGGTGGGGTCCTCCAGGCTGGCACCCCTGCAGGCAGGGTGCAAGTAGGGTGCAGGCGGGGTGAGGTTGGGGTGCAGGCGGGGTGAGGTTGGGGTGCAGGCGGGGTGGCTGAGTGCAAGCAAGGTAAGGGCAGGGTGCAGGCAGGGTGAGAGGAGAGTGCAGGCAGGGTGAAGGCAGGGCGAGGGTAGGGCGAGGGCAGGGTGCAAGCAAGACGAGGCTGTATCACAGGCAGGGTGCAGCCCCTGCCCATGGGCACTGTCCCCTGGGGGCTGTTCCTGGCAGCGGGCAGGGTGGGGCAGGCAGGACTGGCCATGCCAGCAGGCAGCTGCCCGTCCGCTGCCCGCGGCCACTCACCCCCGCTCATGAGGTACTCCCTGAAGAGGGGCAGGCGGAAGTTGCCGGCCAGGGTGGTGAGGAAGGGCCGGATCCCCGGGAACATCTCCCCGAAGCCCGTGGAGCCGGTGACGAAGTTGCAGAAGGCGCCGACACAGAGGATGCCGTGGGGGTGGGAGCCGATGATGTAGTTGTGGCTGGGGGACAGGTTGTGGGTCTTCACCAGCTGCGGGGACAAAAGGGGGTCATGGGGACAGAACAGCGGCTCATCCGGTTGGGCGGTACCACCGCCACTGGCATGAACACCCTATCCTGGCACCCCCGCTCCCCATCTGTACCTTCACGGGGAAATAATCCCGAAAGTGCCTCCAGACAGGCCATCGCCGCAGGCATGCCAGCCTCCTGCCACCTGCAAAGTGGGGGGGGACACAGGAGATGACACCCACTCCCTGCCAACCCGCCGCATCCCTCCTCCCACCATGATGATGATGGGAGGGAGGAAGGCAGGAGCGGATGGGACATGGTGTCCCGTTTGCCATGCTGGTATGGATCCAGAGAAATGGGGGACCCCACACCCCCACCCTGCTGCAAAGCTAAAGGGGGGACCATGCCCATCCCCACCTTTCTCCGGCGTGTCCCAGTCGAGGATGACCCAGGCCAGGTAGAGCGCGGAGATGGGCCAGAAGCTGGTGAACACCAGGTAGATGAGGAGCAGGAGGCTGAGGGGTCCTGCGGGAGGCAGAGAGGGGGTGAGCAGGCACCCACCCGCCCCGCCGGGACCCCCTGCAGCCCCCCACTCACCCAGCAGCAGGAAGCTGAGCACCCACTGCAGGACGGAGAGGAGCTGGAGCCAGGAGCGGACGTCCCGCTGCGAGGGCCAGGGCGCTGCCAGCAGCGTGCGCAGGGCGGTCTGGATGCTGGCGCGGCTGCCTGCGGGGGGAACGCAGCCCCCAGCCCAAAACAGCACAGGCTGAGCAAATGCTGCCCGGCTGAGCTGGCGGGGGGCAATCTGGTGGTACCCACAGCTTCCAGGGTTGGAGTATGGGGGAGAGGAGGGAGGTGGGATGGGGAGGATGAAGCAGTTGAGCGAGGAGGGATGAGACTGAGATGGGGATTGGGATGAGACTGGGACTGGGATGTGATTGGGGTGGGGATTGGGATTGAGATAAGACTGGGATGTGACTGGGATGCGATTGGGATGGGGATTGGGATGGGGATGCAACTGAGATGGGGATTGGGATTGGGATGCAACTGAGATGGGGGTTGGGATGCGACTGAGTTGGGGGTTGGGATGCGACTGAGATGGGGGTTGGGATGCGACTGAGTTGGGGGTTGGGATGCGACTGAGTTGGGGGTTGGGATGCGACTGAGTTGGGGGTTGGGATTGGGATGCGACTGAGATGGGGATTGGGATTGGGATTGGGATGGGGACTAGGATGGAGGTGCTCATGCCCAGAGCGCTGGCCCACACCAGGAGGTGGCCCTGGGCACCCAAGGCTCCTGTGGGGCCAGCCCTGCTCTGCGCAGGGGGTAGGCATCAGGCACCCATAGCCCAAACACCTCCGTGAGGCGTGGGGCAGTGTCCACCCCCCAGCAAGCGCCAAGGACAGTGGCCAGGGTCCGAGCCAGGGTGGCCGAGGCTGGCTGTCCCTAAGGCTGTCCCCAAGGCCATCCCCGCCGAGCCGAGCCCCCTGTGAGGGACAGTCCAGCAGCCACCCCCTTTCCTCCAGCCAGCCCTGGTGAACCATTAACCACCCCGGGCCGGGCGCCAGGATCCAAACTCCATGTGCAGCCCCATCCCTCCTCCCCGAAACGGGCCCAAGGCACCAGTTCCACCAGTGCACCACTCCTGGCCAAAGGTCCATTGTGGCTGAGACCATTCTGTCCAGCCACCGCCGCGGCCGCAGTGAGCTACGTCAGCTTTTGTGTCACCAGAGCCTTGTTTTCTTGGGAAAACCACCCAAAACGAGCATGCTGGCCAGACAGAGAGATGCTCAGGGTGAGATAGGAGCAAACCCATCCCCATGGCTCCCCGGGGTCCCCAGCAGGGGAGAACCCCCAAACCCCAGCTCAGGTGGCTGTTGGTGGTTCAGCTCTTCCCAGCTCAATCCCAACCATGAACGGGAGAACTGAAATAAATCAAACACCGCAGCCATCACCAGCATCGAAGCATTCTTTCCCCTCCCTCTCCCCGAGCAGTGCCCCGTGCTTTAAGCATCCTCCCGCCATGCCTGCACACCCAGCAAGGAGTAGCCCTGCCGCCTGTGCTGCCCTGCCCTTCTCAACCATCCAAATTCACTTTTTTTCTTGTTTTTTTCCAGGGAAGATGCAGAGCTCTGCCTAGCGAACTTGTGCCTTCCCAACAGTTGCTTTTTTTAGTTCCTTATTCTAGCCTCCCCACCAAGCACTCCACGAACATCCTGACCAAATGGAGAAACCCCAGGGGCTCCAAGGAAAGACGAAGGGGAATTTGCAGCACCCTGCAGCATCTTGTGGGAGCAACGTTACTGAACACATTGTCAGAAATTTCATTCCCGTTAAGCAACTGTGTGTTTTCCTCTGGTGCCGCTAACCCCAAATCGCTGCGAACGCCTCCCTTTCCCCTAAGCACCCTAAAGCAAACAGACAATAGTGACGACGAACGCTAATTGCCTGACCTCGCATCGCCAGAGCGTCAGAAACCATTCAAACAGGCTTTCGATATATCTTACCACTCAGATTTTGGGCACAGGCTGCAATAATTGTTTTCATGGTGGCAAGAAGCTCCGCACCAGCACCTGGTTCAGCAGGTTAAAAGGCAAGTTTGGAAATACCGGAGGGCGATTGATCGTGTGTCCAGCTGCCTCCGCCAGCTGATCCAAGGTAAACCGGCCGCTGCGGAGGGGAGTGGATCTGCTCCGGCCCTGGCTTGTAGAGCAAGGAGGTGGTCAGATGGTCCTTGGGAAGACGAGGAGTCGCGCGGAGCGATGAGGAGCTGCCGTCGCAAAGGGCGGTCACCGCTCCTCGGAATGGCACCGCTGCCAGCGCTGGCGTGGGCTCGGCGGGGGCTGCCTTCCCCCGGGAATGGAACCGTCCGGCTTTGGGGATTTCACAAACCGCTGTCGTGCCCTACCGGTGTGAGCCGCCCAAAAACGTCATCCCCCAAGCTCCTGCTCCGCAGCATGGGGACGCAGCCTGCCAGACGGGTCCTGACCCTTGGCCCCCAGGTCCAGCGCTGTCACGTCGTTGTCCACCCCTAAAAGGGGCACTGGGGTCAGCCAGACTGCCGGTGAGCCTGGGAGGACTGTATCTGGAGAGGACTGGGGAAAAAAATAAGAATAAAAGGCAACAAAAGCAGCAGACAGCCCTGTGCTGGGGCTTCAGGCCACCAGCCAAAGGAACAGTAAAAATCCACAGCATCTGATTCACTAGAGCTCCTTGGGATCTGCCCTCCGGAATAAGGAAGCGCTCACTAACATCAAATGGAGGAAAGAGATAAATACATATGGAGGGGGAAAAAAGCATTTCATGGGAGAGGTCTGGAACCCACAAAAAACTCATCATCTGCTTTTGTAGATTGCAGAGACTCTATCTGGAAAAAAGTGTGCACCAGCACTCACTGCAGGCTGCAGCTTCAGTGACATAGACGAGTTAAGAGAAGCTCAGGGTGCTGTGTACGAAATGCCTAAGCTCTCCTGCTGGCTAGTTAGCCCCTCAGGTGTGCCTAAATCACGATAAAAGGAGGAAAAACCTAAATTCTTTCAGAATCCTGCTCCCCAGAGGTTCATCAGCTGATGAACCCGACTGTGCCACATCAACGATGGTGAACCGCACATGGCCTGCTCCTGGTAACACACTGCGAGGAGCAGAGATGCTCTGTTTGGATTTTTATCCTGACGTTTGGAACAGGTTTAGAACAACCACAGTCACAGCTGCCAGCCCACGCAGGCTGCAGAAACCCCTGGAGATGGCAACTCCAGAGCTTCCAGCCGTGGTGCCTCAAGCAGCACGCCTGCAGTGCCCGGGTCTGTGCCAGGTCCAGCACATCAGTCATGTCCCCTCTGCTCGCTCCCTGCAAGATCCATGCCAGCAGCTATTTCAACTACCTTCAGAAGAACCCAGACAAGGTTTTAACCCTTCCAAAGTTACACTGTAGGTAGATTTCAAAGCAGTGTCCCCATGTTGGCCCCTGCAGAGCTCCATGAAAGGGTCCTGAGTACACACACGTGCATCATGTGTATGCTACAGCCCTGCAGACCCCACAGGACACGGAGCAAAAGCACAAATATTTTTATCAAGGCATTTCTACTATGTGTAATATCAGCACTACAAGACACTGCCCTCAAAATACCTGATTTACTTACCACAAAAAAAAATCCCAAACGCTTCAGTCTGCCTGCTCGGGAGGGAGCGGTGGGATGAGCCTGTGGAAAAGCTGTCAGTACACCTGGCTGCATCCAGACCTCCCTGCGAGGTTAATGCTGCACTGCAAGCTGGTGTGTTCAGAAATCTTGGTTGAAAAGTGGCCATCTGACATTGCCCGTTTCCCATCCCCAGCTCCCTTGGTTCCTGGAAACCAGCCCCACAGACTGGCTCGGGAGGAGCCAAGGACGAAGAGAGGGATTCTCACAGCACGAATTAGGCAGCACAAGAGATTTTATTTTGCTTAAAATATATAGAGAAAAAATAAATACGTCCACCCACAATACAAAGAGCAGTTTCCAAATTCATGTACTTTTCTTTCAAGGACTTCCCCTGCCTGGGAGAACAGAGGCAGTCTGACCCCTCAGGAAGAGCTCCACCCGACAGGAGCTCCGTGGTACCACTGTACATGACCAGCGCACTCAGTTTGACATTTAATGTAAACCAAAGCAAACTGTCATGTTTGCTCCTCCGACTCCGGTGGCTCCCACAGAAGCCACGGATACCTCTGCGTATGTACAGTGTGTTTATTCCCACATCTCCAGGACACAGGAAATTCTTACAGGATTTCCAGGCCCTGCTCCCTCTGCAGCGAAAGCATCAGCCCATATTTTGCCGGTTGCCGTAGCCTCTTGGGTGTGTATCTTTCCAGTCATCCCAGTTCCGAGCTTTTTGAAGAGCTTCCTCATCATCCTCCTCCTCTTTTTTCTCCTGCTGCTGCTTCTGCAACTCTTCATCACTTATACCTGCTGCAGGTCAAGAACAGGAGTGAGGAGCAGTGAGACAGTGGAAGAGCCCCTGGCAAGCTCTCAAAACAGAAGTCCTGCCAGGAGCCAGTCTAGACAGAAAGCTGGGATTGCCAAAGACCAGTCTAGCCATCCAGTTATTCTCCCAGCTTAATAAAGTCACCCTGAACACATCTCTGTTCACCCTCCCCATCACGAGGCTTCCCGAATTCCCTATCCCAGTCTTTGCTTTGCTGCTCCGTACCTGCTGCTCTCTGAGGCGCGCTCTGACCAGACACGACTCCCTGCTTCCTGCGCTGCTCATACCAGTCGTCCACGGTCATAGTGGGCAGGCCGGGATACCCAGCGCCAAACACTCTGCAGAACAGAGAGACAGTCAAAGGCGGCACTTGACATCGCTCCGAACGAGCAGAAACACAGACAACCACACACAGAGCTCCTCTGGAATCCAATTTGTGCTAACGATATGAGGCATGCTGTCAGGCTGGAGAACAAATGTGTTTCTACAGCCTGGGCTTTCAACACCGGACTCACCAGTAACCCTGTCGTAACAGCATTTAAAGAGTTCATCTGCTAGTTTAGAGAGGTGAGGGCTGTTCTAGTCCAAAGACCTTGGATCAGTTCTCCAGCCCAAAGAACACGCTGTGCTAGCACAGCTTGCCAAGGAGGCCCCGGGGAACTGAAATAGGCACAGCTCGGCCAACTAAATATATGGAAGGCTCAGGGCAAATAACATCAAATGCACGTCAAGAAATCTGGTTTCTATCCCATTTTGTGTTTTTGCTGCCATATTCCTTGCAAGGATCTCACAGTGCCACAAAGTATGAAGACCCTGATGCCCCAGGGAAAGGCAGTTAAAACCTGTATTAGCGTGACTGATGATTCTCTGGTAGGTATCACATCTTCCCAGTCCCTAAGAACACTTATTTGAATTCACTGAAACCTTCCAGAGTTTACACTAGATTAAGACACCACATGCGCTCTCCACTGCCAGGCTCGATTCTAACAGTGAAGAGCAATCCTGCTCTATCACATATTGGTTAGAGGGGCAGATAAGCCTCACCCGTGGCCTATAAACTAACACAGTGATACCTGCTGAACACCATCTCCTCTTCTGCCATGCCAGGAGGAGGAACCAGCATTAGCCACAGAATCACAGAATGTCAGAGATTGGAAGGGACCTTGAAAGATCATCCAGTCCAATCCCCCTGCCGGAGCAGGAACACCGGGATCAGATCGCAAAGGAACGCATCCAGGCGGGCTTTGAATGTCTCCAGAGAAGGAGACTCCACAACCTCTCTGGGCAGCCTGTTCCAGTGCTCTGTCACCCTCACTGGAAAGAAGTTTTTTCTCATATTCAAGTGGAACCTCCTATGTTCCAGCTTGAACCCATTGCCCCTTGTCCTGTGACTGGATGTCACAGAGAAGAGCCTGGCTCCATCCTCCTG